>WTXE01000041.1:0-174819 GCA_022496225.1 Russula aff. rugulosa BPL654 | reverse complement strand
ACGTGATGATGGGTTTCGGGCGGGGCTTGGGTGGCGGTGCGCCCTCGATACGTAATGCTGCAGCGCGCGTCATGCGCGGCGGCATCGACGGTGGCCTGACGGATGCGACTGGGATGGACTCTGTGCGTTTGTGTCCGGGGACGTTCGAGAACATTCTTTGGAGGGCTTCCTTTGAGGGCGGCGTGCGAGGGCTGTGGTTACGCTCGATTTTGGGAGGTGTCACGCCCGTGCGGAGATCGGCGGCGCGTGTCGTGCGCGGTACAATGGTCGGCGAGATATGTGAAAGTGGAATTTCGCGAGCTTTGAATGGGGTGCGCTGGGAAGTGCTGTTGCTGTTGGTAAGGGAGGAGCTGTCCGGGGGAGAATGGTTGGTCGTTGTCGTAGTTGTGGCTGTGGTTGTGGTGCGGGGAGGACGGTAAGAGGAGGGAAGAGAGGACGAAAGTGAGCGGAGTGAGCCGGCGGTGAGGGCGTCGGGGTGACCGAGACCGAGACCGTCTGTGGTGGAATAATCATCCGGAAGGGCCGAGGTGGGGAATGGCGGAGACGAGACGAAGAGAGACGCGATCTGGATCTCAGCAGCGTCCGCGTCAGGAGATCCCATTACCGCGTTCTGCTCTTTGTTGATCCCGAAAAGGGCACGGAGCGAGTTCGGGGAAACTTGACGAGCAACTTGAGGATCAGCGTCGCCCATGATCGTGTTCCATACTTCGATGGCACGACGGCGTTCGAGTACATATACCCATACCGGGCCCCTATAATAATTTGAACGCGGTCAAACGTGTCCGAACACGGTACGGGCTCGGGCTTACTCGGCAAAGGAACGCGCATCCTCCCCAAAGAGTTCAAAAAGAGCGTCGGGATCAGTGTCCATGTCGAATTCCATCTGTCTCTCTTTCAAAATCTGCGGCGAAGAGAAGAGATCATAGTAGAATCGACTTGCGCGCTAACAGAATGGTTGATGACGAGTGTCGTACCTCGAACTTGGCTTCGCTGATTCGATGCTCAATCTCGAAGCGATGGTCTACGGCATGTGGCTTGATGACCGCCACAGTGCGAGTGACCGCGTTGACGAGGGGAGAAGTTGGGGTCGGAGTAGACGAATGGTGGGCATCGTCGTTGCTTGTAGAGATGGCGAGTAGCCTTTTATCAGACATGGTGGGCGAATAAGGAAAGTCGGGTGCGTTGAACGCAATAGAAAGCTATATCACAGAAGGAAAAGGAAAAGAACAAGCCAATCAGCCGGGTAAATGTTTGGAGTTGGAGGAAGGAGAATGAGTAAATGAAAAGAGAAGAGAAGGTATGGCCTCGTGGCAAGTTGTCATGAGTACCCCCGACACTCCATATATGAGCTGTCTTTGTCTTTTGGTGATAATAATTGATCAGATGAGGTAAACTACTACGCTTAATTAATGTCTCGCTTTAAACCCGGTCCACCATTTCGTCAACTTATCCATGCTGTATCGTACAGTGACAACCGGCCCACCGCTGACTACACCCTTCAGTGTCTGGACAGTCGCAGGGTAACGCACAATGCTGCTCATCTCTGCATTCGACCATCAGATCCCGACCAATCCACGTTTCCAAATTTACTCACGGTTGCGAAGAACCAATGGCAGTTGTTCGTCTCCTGCGATGCGTTTCCAGTATGCCACCTCGTCGCTTTCGAATGCTGGCATTGACGAATCATTCGCATATCGCCCACGAACTCGACTCAAGAGAGCCGATGGAAGTTTCTTCAGGTGAGCGACCCGCGCAAGTGGGCTTGTGTCCTGCTGAATCGCCGGCGAATCTGCAGGCCAATGCACACCCGGCAGGCCCGTGACAAGACGGCAGTAGAGCTCACGGAATTGCGGACCCTGCTTGCGAACAATATTCCCCACCTTGCCGCGATTCTCTCCCGGAAGAACCATTCTAGGATCCCCGCTGTATGAGATGCCAGCAATAGTCTCGAACAGCTGCTTCTCGCTAAACTCCGCTGGTAGTGTCAAGAGCGCCGCCCGTACCGCCGAGGTCAGGTTGACCTGCTGCGTCAAGCGCACCCGAGCGTCATCCTTGATAATCCTTAATGGCTTATGCATACGCCCGGCAAGGTAAAGCGAGTTCCAATTGAGCAAGTCCGAACAGAGATTGTCCACTGAGGTGACGCCATACTTTATGGTCTGATGAGAGGGATGTTAGATCTATTACAGCCAACAACCAAAAAGAAGTCACACACCTTGCCTTTTGCTTTCACAAAAGCATTGAACCATACCCCGGGTCCAACCTCCTGAACCCTGGTCACAAAAGAGGATCCTAAAGTCCTCGCGTACATGGCGTAGTGCGAAGGGTGCTGTGACATGTTGATCGAGTGGAAATGAGCAGGGTGCGTCACGCAAAAATAAAATCAAGCATAGGGGCACCCTTCTCGCTCTCGTATCCATCCTGCTCGAACACCCCTGATCCGTACGCAAAAGCGTATCGAATCGGGGCATCGAAATCCGCAACTATGCTTTCAAGCAACGCGCGCGTTGAATTGGGTACCGATAAAAGCTGGTTTTGCCCAAATGTCGGAGGTAGATGTGGGAGTGCTTGGTTCCGATGTGGAACGGCTCGGCGTGGCGCGGGGGATAATCGTGTGCGCAGTGGTTTCGTAGTAGGATGTTTGGAGGGAGGCGGTGGCGGGTGCGGAATGTCGGATGATGAAGTAGGTTCTATTGATAAGGAGCGTATGGGTATTAAGGGAAATGCAATGTGACGACGGGACGCGTGTGAGATAATGGACAACATGGTGTGGGGGTGAGGAATACGTCTGCCTGCGGCAGCATTGTGGTTGGTTAGATCATGTCACGTGTTGTGTCATGCATGTGGGTCTTTCGGGAACTTCCATAACCCAAATAATTTACAGACACAGACAGTAAAGTAGTCTCAGCTGAAAACAACCTTACCCAGACTCTGTGCCCTCAATCGCCCTTCTCGTCTATTCCGCGCGACTCCAAGAGGCTGAAGAGCTGAGCTGACACCACCAGGAATCGTACTCTCGCTCGGAAACACCGTGCTCGAACTGGCCTTCTTCTCCGACTCACTGACCCTGAGTCCACCAGCGGTCCATCGCGCCTCGATAATAGACTTGATACTCCACAACCAGGTTAAGATGTAAACCGGCGTGCTCAGAAGTACGTTGAGAACGGGGAATAAGTCGGGGTATCGTGCCGGTGGTCGATATACAAACTCCAACAGGTGAAGTAGAGCGCATCCCAAATAAATCACCTACGCACCAGAGGGTTGAGTAAGCCGACGTGGGGATGAAAGATAAAACTCCCGCACCCATGTAAACACGTCCAAAAACGTCGCTTGGCGAAGGGAAATAAATGGGCTGTGTCCGATCAACCGATTCCACAGCAGAGTAAGGGCGATATACTGTGTAGCTAGTCCATCCCTTCGCAGGAGAGGCCACATACTACAAAAAAAAGCTTTATTATCACTGCCTGGCATCGGGAATAGACACGCACCTAAACATGCCAACGTTATTTGCCAGCACGCCCAACTTGAATGTAGAAGAATCATGAGGAGCAGTGGAGAGTAGCAGTGTCAAGGGGAGCAGGGGAAGCAAGATTGTCTTCTCGTGAACTTGGAAGGAGAACAGGTAGAATGACATTGAGCTATTGAGCAACGCAAGCAGCAGGACGGTCTGCATCACCGACGGCACTGCTTCTGCCGCCGTCGCTCTATGCTGATTTCCCAGCCTCAGCCACGCACGTATAGGAGCGATGGCTGCGCCCAAAAACCCGAGGAAGGTGAGGAGAGTAGACAGACGCATGAGCGTGCTCTGCGAGGCCCAGTGCTTCCATTTTACGATCACATTGGTCGCGCACCAGAAATTGGCGACTTTGTCTTCGAATATGCCCCTATTGAATGGAAAAATACGCGTAATGGGATCCAGAATTGCGGTGATTGGGGCCAGTGGAGGTAGAAAGGGAAGGAAAAGCAGGAAGAAGGTACCCGCTGTGACGACCGCGAGATGAACAAAAAGCTTTGCGCTGTTGCTGGTGAGCCGCATAGACTAGGTGAGGGGGGGAGGAGAAATATACGTACCCGTCTCTTGGGCCCAAGTATAGGCATTTTCCGAGGAGGTACGAGCCAACTGCTGGTGCGTAATACAAGGCCATCTGCTTAAATCCCAAGCCGAGAGTAAAGAAGAAGGCCCCCAGGAGGTCTCTTCCGGAAGTGAAACTTGTGACAGCGAGGAGCGTGAAGCCTATTATCACGATGAGTGTGCTCCCAGCCAAGTCTTACCAGGAAAAGAACAGACCTAACATGACAGAATTAAACTGAAAGTGTCCAAAGTCAATCGAGAGAAGCGCGGGCTGGAAAAGGATTGTGAGGAGCGCGGCGTTCTTTACTCATCACTATCAGTTAAACGATCTCATGAAGAAAATTATTGAGGAATACCTGTGTCCGCCGCGAACGGCCAGAATGCCAGACGCGTGTGAAGAACCACACGGCTGGAACGTAGATCGCATAGTCTGACAGAAGGACTGTACTGCGCATAAAAAGCTTGCTAGTCGGGGTCTCGATGCCCCGCGATGCGTCCAGAGCAAACCAGCTTGCATTGATGAATGATCCACTACTCTTCCACAGTAAGAGGGGGGCGCAAGTATATCCGAAAGCCAACCCACATTTTACCGCAAAGCCAGGAATGATAGGCAGTCAACGGGGGGTAGTCTAAACCCCAATATCGCAGATCGTATTTATACCACTGTCGCAATGGCAAGTGGTTGGTGAGTTCCATCCAATGCCGCTGGGCCTCGTAATCCCCAAACATAGGAGGGTGCCCTCCCCTATAGTGCGAGTGGGGAGGTTAAGCTCAGTCCACCGCACTCTCTGGCAAGCCGTTTTGGTACAACGTACCGAATAGGAACCCAACCCTATGCACCAGCGCACCAATACCGATGCAAGAAGCGTGCACGGCACGACCCAATGCTTAACGCCGTTCTTATGCATCCATCGCAACCACCGACGGCCAAACCCTTGCTCCTGTAACGGTACCTCTGGTCTTTCCCAACCCGAGCATCCATAACGGAACTAAAACTCGCGAATCTATAGTTCTTCCTGGACTGGCGTGGAAAGACTGCACGAGTGGGCGTCGCGGGAGAGATAGCGCGCGAGGAGGAAGGGGAGGGTGTGCGTATCCAGGCGTCCGGTGTCAGCTCTGGCTGTAGTGCATGGTGTCGTAGTGGCACGGGCGCGACTATCTCCGGATAGGAGTTCCTTTGCAGCAGAGGGTTAGCCTTTTTATTTGTGGATGGGTTATCACCATTGGGAACCATACGTTAAGGCGGTAGACAGAGGCCGCGGGTGGGGTGAGTGAGACCGGTGGGCAACTTTCAAGGTTCCATCCGAACGGAGGTTAGGGTGCGAGGACCTCCGGCGGGGGACCTGTGGATGAACTTGAAGACGGGAATCTAATTGGTCCATGCAATATATAGCAAGACCGCGGTTGGCAGAGCAGGATATGGACACCGCGACGATGAGTGGCAGTGCAGCTACTAATTCGGGCCGCGACCCAACGTTGGTAAGTTATCATAGTGGTATCGTATCGTACTGGTAACTATTCTACGCTCGTCAGGCTATCCTGCTCCGAAACTCCCTCGACACTCTCAGAATCCGCCACGCTGGCTTGCCCGTCAATATCTTCGTTTCCGTGGACGCCATTGGTGTGTGGCTTGCGGAACTCTTGACTCCCTTCGGAGGTTGCTGCACCACGAGGGGATCGAATGTTCCCATATAAATGACCTTTAACCAGTAAAGCACTTGGGTGAGATACATGAGATAAGTCACGGTCTTGAATCACCATTAGAGTGTACATCCTGAGTCAAGGATGGACTACGAGTTGAACCCGATAGGAAGTAGGTGGTGATCCGAGCCGATGGTTATAATGAGCATGGTCACGGTCATGGTCATTGCCATGGCGGTGGTAATGATTGCTGTCACCAATATGGACGTCCTGAGAGGAGCGTGCAGAGTGCGGATGACTATCTGTTCCCTCATATTCCTCCGGAATCGTGGATGATTGTGATTGACGAGTAAGAGCGGCACCGCGGTTGAAATAAGTGTGGCTATAATCATAAGAGAGCGGCGGGGAGTATAACGGCTGTGGTTGATCATGAACATCTGAAGAGAATTCAAAGTCAAGTGGGTCCGATGTGACATCCGCTGGAACGTATAACGTCTCTTCTTCAAATTCGGCGGAGTCACGTAACTCTTGAGGTAGAGATCCAGGTCGTCGGTCGTCGGGAATTGGAGGGATTCGGTGCAAAAGCCCAAAGCTGAAGGGCAACATAAAAGGTTTGCAGGAGCACTATGCGCATATGGATATAAACTTACCCAAAGACACAACCGAGTAACCCCTCGCCGCCCCACTGCCGATTTGGAACCAAGACCACTTCCCGAATTGTGCTAATATGGTCAGACGAGGAAACGTCAGGGTCATAAGACATACTCAAAGTCATACGAATAGACGTAGACGCGGAGAGGCTTGTCGATATGCTTGTAAGGGTCAATAAGTGGACTATAATCATCATAAATGGGGGACTCACGGCTTCCACGACATCATAAAAGTCACTTTCCGCGCCCAATACACCTCCAGACCACCCTATAATCCAGTCACCATAGGGAACCAGCCCAGCGCTTTCCGCAGGACTCCCTTCCAGGACATCCAAGACATGCCAGACGTTTTCGAGCGCGAACTCAGGTTCACAGATTCGCATGCTAAGGCCGAGCAGGGAAGGCTGCATGCCAGGTCCTGCATCCTTGGAGGCATTTGCTGCAAGGCTTTGCTGCGACCACATTCGCGATGGAGTAATCTTCACAACTGGAGCGGCAATCATGGGATAGACGTCAGACAGCTGACAGCTGTGGAATGAAGTCCCACCACAGTACCTCGCGTTGTTTGCGATTTGCTGTTCCAGACAAGCAAGTTCAGATTCTTGCCCTCATTCTTCTCTACAATCGCCTCCAGCTCAGCGGCATCTAGCATCCTCCGCGATGAATGTGTGTCTCCTTCGAGGCCAACCACAAAGTCGAAGAAGGCTTCGATGTTCGTGTACGAGGCAGGTGAAGACGGTGTCACACGCAGTACGTGCAGCGCACGCGCTGGTGGCTGCGGGTGTGAGCCTATAGACTGACCGGCACCCATTTTCAGGCTTTGTTAAGTGGTGGAGAAGGGACAGATACAGTCAACGCCGGTGGCGTGCGTCAGTCGTGCGTCAAATGGTTTATGCGCGGGTCGACATGCGGGCCGGAAGACCGTACTACGAGTACAACTTTCTACCACTAGGAAACAGAGACTCATTCTGAAAATCTCCCCACGTCAACTTTCATACGAGATGAGATGGGGCCCTCTCCATTCCCTCCGAATACCAGATTCGCTGAGATATTTTTGGCAACGAAAGAAGGATTTATGGCAATTGTGCGATCCACGACCTTGAAGAGTAATGATGTTGCGACACTGTTGCATAATGAATTTACAGTCTACGTACCTTCGAAAATTGTTTTAGTCGGCTTGGAACCACCAGCACGTCTGGAGCAGATGCCGCTTCACCGTGACACAATCCGAGGTATTCAAGATGAGAAACATTAAGATTCACTTCGTGTGAGAGATCAAGAGGAGCTGGAAACAGTGGATAGAAGCTAACATGACAGTAATGAAGAACAGAGTCCAGCAGGGAGGTTATAACGACGAACCTTCTTTGTTGCAAAATATGTCGAGCCAAGCTCGCCATCATATCCGTGGCTGGTGGTTGCCCGTCCACTTCTAGTGACTCCACCTCCTCAGCCCGCAATATAAGCTGCTCCCTGCGCAGATGAAATAATATGTCCATACTGGTTACCGAAAATGTGACTCCATTAAGGGAGAAGCGACACGGATTTGGCAGGAGTTTTATCCGCTATGATGTTTCAGTCAAAATGGAACTAAGACTTGAAATTGTCAAAGTTAACTCACAGGGTCACCACGGAGACCAGAAATATCGAGGGGAGCCTGTGGATAGACGCAGTGATGGCTAATTATATCCCCCACACTAGGGACGATCAAAACCAAACTATCGGGGCACGCTTCCAGATAGTCGTGTAAGTTCTCTGTTATCTGAGTGTGGAACAGCTCAGTAGGACTCTGATCGACATCGCCAGTCTTGATCTTTTCGTTGTTCGAGTCTAAGAATGGACCAATCTAAGAATGACGTCAGCAAGATGTGCTTGGACACCGCCGACCGCACAAACCAAGAGAACTACGCTGGGTTTCTGCGATCGTAAGCTTTTCAACAGCGATGACCACGGTTTAAACGTAAGGTCAGAATCGTGTGTGAAGGGGCCGCAGGCTATTGTCATGGAGAAAGACGCGTCTCGGGGTTCCTGCTTTAATCCTTCGCCCTGTAAGGTAGATTGGGTGGAGGGAAGAAGGGGAGGTAACTAGAAGAACATAAGACATAGGCATGGACGAAAGTGACAAGTCGTCCTGACCGTCATGACCTCGGAGACCGAAAACCAGTCTCCGCTACCATTCCGTCCCTTCAGAGCAACTATTGCCCCTGGGAACAAGCCAACATTGGCTTGCCCTTTAGAGCCGCCCCGTATCTTGAGGTCTGGCATGAATTTCAGAGGGACACGGACCCCGATCCCATCAGTCGTGATGACTCGATATGGAGGCTAGCTTCGTTGAGCTTTCCGGAGCCAGATGATGCCTCGGCATCAAGGGTTATACGACCAACTACAACAACTTCCCCCTAAGAGAACTCGGTAAAGACACCGCACAAATTGCACAAAGTGACCCACATCAGTCGAAGTGGAGGGATCTCCCAGTTCAGCTAAGCCATAATGTTGGCGGACAAGATCTGCCAGCTCGTCTATGCGATCGTCTAGAGCTATTCGTGGCATTAAATTGGCTAGTTGTCTCTCTCCACAGATTGTACTTACCCCCACTTCGCTCTGAGATCTTCTCGTACATATATTTATCTGTTCACAACTGCTGAGAAACCGGTATAGCCAAAAAAAGACTGTGACGCGTACAGTCTCGTTTATCCAGAGAGGCACCTTCTATGTCGTGGCATTCAAATCCGATCCTACTTGTTCCCACCTTACCGATGCGAGGCATTGTAGACGAAGATGGTAAGTTCGGAGTTGTGTCCACAAGGCCGACACCAGAAATCTTCTTCCGAAAACCGAGACCAAGCATATCCATGGGAGTAGCTCTTGGTTTCCGCTGGGCAGGTTCAACCTTGCTAGTCTGGGCAAGTGCTGCTTTCATGCGTTCTGTCCGAATAACGGTGCTGATAGAGGAAGGGGTGTTGTTATCTATAAATCGCCCAATCGCATTCTGTCCAATAACGAGGGACTCCCATTTGAAGTAGAGATCCATTGAGGATACACCAAAAGTTTGGCAGATGTCAGCGCCTACGGAAGGCGTATTATTATGAACAGGTTAACGAAGAGATGCACCGACGCACACTGTTGGATAAAAGATTCATCGCATCCAGGGGTAGATCCAAACCGTTCCCATAGCTCTTTGGATAGTACAGTGATGGTAGAGCTGGAAGCCATTGAAGGAATTAACGCCTGCATTCGCGGCCACGTGAAAGTGACATAACGTGTCGCGTCCGTCACAGCTCAACTAGATTAGCGTGTCCTCCGACCGGAGCTGGACTGCTCATGCACTCATGGCTCATACCCAAGAATCTTCTTTATCCCTACCTACTCCCAGCTCATTTCCAGCCTTTCCATTCAACCCACCATATTCAATACAGGTTGAACTGATGCGTCACATCTACTCTTCGATCGAGCACCGTCAAGTTTTCATTGCTGAAAGCCCGACCGGAACAGTCAGTTCATAGTCAACAACTGCGGCTGCGGCCTAATTTGGCATTTAGGGGAAAACTCTGAGCTTACTTTCCGCTACTCTCACATGGTTGGACGACGATAAGCATCGGGCCCGCAAAGGCGAGCTCGACGCTCTGACAAGTGACGGTGGTCGGTGTCACAATTAGGCAAATGACATACTTTTATATTTATGAGAAAGCACAGCCCCGGAGTGGGTCATCTCCCAGACTCGCGATAGACTTCGCAGAGAGCTGGAGGCTGATGAAAGAGAGTACGAGGAACGTTTAGCCGCAGCGCGGAAGCGAGAAGAGGTTCAGAGAAGAAAATTCTTTGCGAGAAACGTGAAAAAACAGGTGTGCTGCCTGTGTCTTTTCGCCTCTTGTGAAATTGTAGTTAATGTGCTACAGAAACTTTCTGGTCCTGAGGAGGCAGCGTCTGATGAAGATGACTCTTTTCTTCCTGATGACGATGAGGACGAGTCTCGCGGCGATGAAGAAAGTGGAGTATGGTAAGGGATGTATTATCTAATTTTCGAAGCCATCTCAGCGACCACTCTTTAGGAAAAGGAGACTAGGTTATGCAAACTCAACTGACCCGAATGAAAGCCGACCATCATGTACCAAGATATTCTACGCGTCCAGAACGCATTCTCAGCTATCTCAAATTGTACCTGAACTAGGGAAGCTTCGCCGAGAAGCCCATTGCAATATGTCTCACAGCAACCCAACAACCGAGGGACCAGCTGGCGATAATGAAAGAGGGAAGCGGAAGTACGAACTAACGGGCTCCAACGCAGACACTCACAATGAAAGTCCCGAGACTCGCTTTGTGAGCCTTGGTTCTCGGAAGCAGCTTTGTTTAAATGAGAAACTCAAAGCGAAAGGTGGGGATCTTGATGAGGGTTGCCGGGACCTGTTACAAGGTGCAACTCAATTATCCCCTTATCCCGCTATGTCTGATTCACTGTGCAGCTGGAGGTGATAAGCGATGTCCATATCTACCAAAGCCAGACGCTATCGAAGACAACCGTTTGCACGACTTTCGTGACCAGATACTAGTTCGCACACTCTTCGTCTAGATTTACCTTTCTCATCCACAATGACAACCAAAGGCATCTCCGAAGGATATCGAAGATCTAATTATAGCCGGAAAGGCATCTCAGACTTGTCCGTACTTTGCCTCGCGGGAAGCTATCTCGCAAGCAGAAGTACGTCCATACCCCTTTATCGTGTTTGCCTGAGTGACGATATGAAGGGTTCTGCAGGTTGTCACCTTGCCGTACAACCTTTACTTCATCACGACGCTCGAGAAGCTCTCGGTATAGACTTGATAAACCAAGTAGTTGTCATCGACGAGGCTCACAGTGAGTATTTCACAATGACACCGTGGAGGCCCTTACGAGTTTGCAAGATCTCATATCGTCTCTACTTGCGCTATCTACTGTGACGCTCCCACTTGGCACTCTCAACGTTTGCTTGGAACAGTTAACCGCGTACATATCAAGGTTCAAGAACAGACTGGCTTCAAAACATGTGCTTCACCTAAAGCGCCTGTACCGCCTTCTTCACACGTTGAAGGGCCTGCTCTCGAATTGGCAGGAACAAAATTCAAACGAGGTGATGACAGTCGATGGCCTGCTCTCAAAACTAGGCGGAAAGCTCGAAGAAATCAATTTCCTGAGATTCAAAACTATCTCCGCAAGAGCAAGGCATGGCGGAACCCCTCATTCGTCCCTCCAGGAGCACTACCGATGACTATAGCTAGCAAGGAAAATCACGACGTACACGCAGAAGGCGAGAGCGAAGTCCGAGCAAAAGGGTAGGCGACAATGGACAGCACGCTAGTACTTCGCCCAGCTAAACGTTGAATACTCCAGACTACTCTGAGACGGGCACGCCGCCGTTGTACGCAGTTCAAGAATTCATTGCTGCCCTGGCAGCGGCCACTGATGGTAAGCGTACATCACCAATCCCAGAAAACAATGCAAGGAAACCTGAGTTTCTGACAGACGGTCGTATTATTTTCACTCACAAGTCTTCTCACGAGCAACGCACACCCGAAATCCAGGTCAAATACCAGTCCTTGAACCCCGCGCCTCAATTTCGAGAGGTAGTGGATGCCGCACGTTCTGTCATCCTAGCAGGAGGGACAATGTCGCCTGTAGGAACAAATTTTCGATGCTTGTTGCCGGTTGATTTGCTCATAAATCGGTTGCAACAGATGTCAGACTTTACTAGTCAACTTTTTGCGCATCTGCCGAGCTCGAGGATAGCCCTTTTCTCTTGCAATCACATCACGTCGAGTCAAACTTGCGAACGCTGGTTATCCCTCGGGGGCCTCGGGGCAGCGAGCTCAATTTCAAGTTCTCAAATATGGAGAACCGAGACCAGGTAAATTTTGCCTCTGTACAACACTGTACACAATACCCACATCAATTTACAGTTATTAGAACTTGGACAAATTGTGGCCAATTTTGCTAGAATCGTGCCTGGTGGGATGGTGGTCTTTCTGCCTTCCTACAAAACTCTTGAAAAGGTCAAGAACCTGTGGGACGAGAAAGGAATCATGGGCTCTATAGGAATAAGAAAAGGGTCCGCTCTTCCGCTCACTAGATTCGGCCGCGTTCTTATCGTCATACAGGTGTTCATAGAGTCAACAGGCGATGTCCACGAGCTACTGACGCAGTACGCGGAAGAAATCCGAAGTAATGTAAGACCCTGTAACTAGTTCAAACCTCCACCTTCGTCATTGACTCCTCGTCCTCTCTCCGCCCAGCCAAAGGGTGCACTCCTGCTCGCTGTCGTCGGGGCAAAACTGTCCGAAGGACTGAACTTCTCGGACGACCTCGCCCGCATGGTGATGGTAATCGGCCTACCCTTCGCCAACTTGGGATCCGCAGAACTGCAAGAGAGGCTCAAACACGCAGACCGACTCGCCGGCGGAGAAGTAGTCGTGCCGAAGAGCTCGAATTCTACGTACGGTTACGGTGCGGCAGGGAAAGAGCTATACGAGAACATGTGCATGAACTCGGTGAACCAGAGCATCGGTGAGTAATATAAACAGTGAGATCGATGACTTGTACTGAGCAATGACTCATTACGATTACGCTGCCTACAGGTCGCGCAATCCGTCACAAAAATGACTGGTCGATGCTGGTCCTCGTTGATACGCGCTACCAGTCTGAAAGGATTCACAGCAAGCTGCCTGGGTGGATCGGCAAATCTCTCGTCATGACTCAGTCGTTTGGCCAAGCCATCAAGACTGCCAGTCAATTCTTTGCCAGCAAAAGAGAAAGCTGAGCATAGCTTCTATTGTGTGTGTCCGAATCAATGGAACCAGTTGTTATACTTTAAGTGTTTTCTATTCGGCCGCAACATCGCAGTCCAATTGGGGAATGTACAGTCGTAGATATTTTAGAGTAAGAGGGCTGTTGGAGATACTTACTGTATGATGACACTCAGGAATAATGACATACCACGAATCACTGACAGCTATGCTTTACGAACCCGTGGTCTTGCGGGAATAGATGTCGATCAAGACTCGAAAGTCTGATTGTGCTCGCCTTCATGGCAGTATTGGAATGAAAAGGCCGGCAGCGCGCGCTATTTGGATAGTCTTCTCTGCCTAGACCACGGGTATTCAGGCAAATGAATGAATACATATATCCACTGGTTGTCACCCACCTGTTTCAACATCGGAGCGTCGATCATTTCCTTGCTGCCCTTCTCATCACCCAACTCAACGCCAACCGCTCCTTTATGCGTGGCATGTGCCCGTGTCATACTGTCCACAATCTTCGCAGCACGTAGAATTTCTCATGGCACGTCAGATTATTTTCCAGGGCGAGTAAGTATGACACGGAGAAATGATCAGTACCTTTCTTGGTTGGGACAAAAGTCTTTTGAATGACGTCGACTTGGGATGGGTGGATTGCTTGCTGAAGGATGACAAAATGTCGTGAGGTTTGTAGTGTCCGGGCTTTGAATAGCAATGAGGAGGAATCCATACCTTGCCACTGAATCCTAGTCTCCGGCCATCAGCGCACTCATCCCGCAAACATTCCAAGTCGTTGTAGTTGACACAAACCTGCAGCAGATTAGCTACACTGAGTCGACTTTAGGAAGAGAAGTCACAGACCATATCGATGGATCCGAGACCAAATGCCTTCGCTACGACAGCTATTTTGGACCGAGGGTAGAGCAGTTCCTGACGAGACGACGTCCGAATGACGGACGAGTCCGCACAGTCTAAGAACGTCCTGGTAAGCCTAAAACCCTAACGACTGGCTAGGGAACCATACAATCTTCTGCCCCAAACTAGGAGAACGTATCACGGTGAACAGTCTGTAGCAACCGCGAGAGGTATGAGAGGAATCACCAGGAGTGCCATAAGCTTGCCCCCCTTCTCGGGCCCGTATACCGATCTCCATGCAGCAATCGTTCCGATGTTGTAGAGAGCCCTTGCACTTTCGATGCTAGCGACGAAATTGATGATTCCCTTTGCCCGTCCAATCGCCTCCATCGCGTCCGTGACGGTTTCCAGGTCCTCCACCGAATGAATTTTGGGCAGCACGAGCGTCCGAACGGCAGGAATAGTGAGCTAAAAGTGGCAGCAGCAGCAGCAACCATGTCTGTGTCTCTATCCCGAAAGATCAATGAGGAAAAAAAGGAGGCCTCACGATGCTAACGATGTCACGCTCGAAAACGGGTGTATGGTGACTGTTCACGCGAACGGCGATGCGGGATGGATGTGGTAGTTGGTCTTCCGGGGTTTTCTGCATTGTAAGCGATCAGTGACGACGTACATTTAGTTGCATTGAGGAGCCTTGCCGTCAGAACTCCATCAGTCGCTCTCTCGCATCGTCCTTTCCTCCCTCTGAAGGTGCGATGCTGTCCTCAAGATCATAGATGATGACATCTGAACCAGTCACCAATGACTTCTGGAGCATGCGTTCTGACGAGGCGGGCACTAAACCGAGCGAAAACTATGTGGTACGTGTTGGGAGCATTTTGAGATCTTACGGACCATAGAGATAGGAACGTCGCAGGGGGTTAGCTTCTGGTCGGGGTTGCTCTTGTACGGCCGAAAACTGGCGTCGTAGCTGAGTGTGAGAATAACAGATTGGTCTCAAGTGCGTTGGTAGTCTGAAGATAGAGTACATGACAAAACTACAGTATATACTCCGTCGCTGAGAGCTCCGGTTGAATGCCCCGCGGAGCTATCGCAGTCTGGCGGTCCAGTCGAACCGATCGAATCGCTTCTTGAAGCCAGCCACCCTTTCTTTATTCCGACCAAAGTCCAGTCGTCTAGGACGTCGCCATCGTCGGGGCTCCAGATCCAATAAATTCCCAATGATCTCTCCGGCAAAATATCTAGCACAGATCAGCACAGCGAACCAACACATTTCAGGGATGGAAATTTGAAGCCTAACCTTGGAAAGTCACCCCCGCCTTTCTCACCCTCGTCCAATTCACCCTCGTCTCCAGCGGCGTCTCCGCTACCTTCAATCACATGTCCATAACCCTTTTCGCCCTTGTGGTCGAATTGGACCATGAAGTATGGTAGGTTGGGGACCATCATTCGTCGGAATCCACCAGGGCGTGTGGCAAAGTCGATTAGTTTTTTGTGCTGCGACCATTCCGCTTCGCTCATTAATATAGACTCCTACATGAATTGTTGAAATTTCAGGAGTAACATTAGCCAGGGTATATACCTTGAAGTAGCCAGGAGAACGTCGAACTGTTCCCAAGGAACAGGCACACATTCGATGACGCTATGTTTCTGCCACTTAAGCGTAATGACTGTCTCGTAGAAGACAACTCCCTTGTCCTCTTCAGAGTACATTCGCATCAGGCTCTTCATAAAGTTCTGCCAAGAAATAATCAATATTGTCGACAAATCTCGGGTAACCAAGCCAATACCCGAATTTCATCCCAGACATCATCATCCCCCTCGAGCATGGTCAGGTGGTGTTGTATTGGCACAATCAGGCAGTGCCCTGGAACCAATTCATCATGTAGTGTGCAGGAGAGATACACTCTTGTACCCAGGGCAACCATTGGAGCCTTCGGAAGGGAATCGTCTTCGCCATAACAATAAGGACATGATGCTAATGCCTTCTGCGTGCGCTTGTAGTCTGAAGTTCAGATTAGGTCTCATCAAAAGTGATAAAATACGCTGAGCGCGCCTTGGATCGCGAACTGGCGCTTCATCGCATCTGAACGCATCTTTTGTCTCCCTAACCTCTCGGCATTGTCATCCATGTAATCAAGGTCATTCTGGCATTGTGATGATTTGGAAAGGCGTAAAGCACGAATGCATTTTCAAAAACTCACCACAAATCCGCCATCTGTCATAATCGACTGCGCGAATTGCATGTCGAGATTCTTCTGGTCCGCCATTCCAGCACCAAACTTCTCCTGGCGTAGCAATTCTCCCAGCGTGGTAGTGTCGTCGTCAGCGTTGTACCTGACAATCTCCCCCGTCTTCGGATCGCGGGTCTCCACCTTTCGCAGGAGTCAGATTTGATGCTCAATTGCATACTCGACACCGACGACCTTCTCTTTCTTCTTTCTATTTCCGGGTAGTACATTACCATCATCTTTCCCATGTCCAACGTCGTAAAGTCGCCCGCGAGCATCGAGCGTAGGCAAAACCTCCACACGTGTCCGTGTCTGGACTCCATGCTCGTCTTTGCTGATGCCATTCGCTCGTCTCATCTCCTCCTCGTACTCCTTCTCGAGCTTCTCCGCGTCTGGCCCACTAGTCAGCTTGGCGCGTAGGACCTTTGCCTGCAATCTATTCAGCGACGTCGGGGATAACGCACGCTTGCCTCCTGGCTGCAGCTGCGGCGTCATGACCGTCGGTATTGGTGTGCGCGCATGCTCGCCGGGGGTTCCCGTTTGCGAGGGCAGGCGAAGCGAATCGAAGCGAGGACGCGCGGCAGACGACGCGCCAGTCTGTGGAGAAGGTGTGGAAGGCGCGCTTTCTCCGGCCCACCGGGTCGTCGAAAGCTCGAACTACGTGACGATGCACCACTCCCGCCAAGGTCGTTAAACATGAAGCCCTTCTCGCCGACCTTCGGATAGTCTGACCCTCCGCGCCGTTTTCCCTTTGTTAATTCCCGTCCCCGCTCAACGCGCTTACCCTCGCGCCCGTCAAGGATGCGTCGCTCTTCTTTAGCCTGTTCGAACGCCTCGAGTGAACCAAAACGTTCGGCGGCAACCTCATTCACGGATCTGTTCTCTTCTTCCGCGGTCTCATAAACACGACGAAGACGCATCATACGCCATTGTGAACCTGGGCCACCCGGAGTTATAGGCTTGGGGCCTTGTGGCTCTGAGTATTCGTTCAATGCTTTTCCCTCTTTTAGTTGAGTGTTCACTCTTTCGAACTGACATGAAGCTGGAAGGCGAGAAGTTGAGCTGAGAGAGGGAAGTAAGATTAGGGGGTCACCTTGTCTGGGTTAGGCAGGTCCGGTTTTGGTTTTCTTTCCTTCTCTTTTCCAAGACTTAAGAAAAAGTCGATTCCACCTCCAAGGTTCCTGCTGCTTGCCGATGGTTCACCATAACCGTCCGTGAGAGATTCATCACCGCCATCAAGTTGAGGACGAGACATCGTCTGAGGCGCAGCAGATGACGTCGAAGGTTCAAGCATCCAGTTCTCTCGCTTTAATGAAGACTCGGCCACAACAGCCCTGGGAAGAGACGGATCGTCAGGCTTGGATTGAGCATGCGAGGTCAACTTGAGGCTCTCCGCAGTAGGTATGTCTGCTGCAATCGGCTTCGTAGGACCATGAGACAGAACCATTTCAAAGACGTGGACTTTACTCACCTTCTCTCCGTCCCTGTCAATGTTCTTCTCCACCCACATGTCTTCCCCGTCGAGGTCGTCATCGACAACACGGACGACTGCCTCTTTCTCCTTGCGTTTCTTATGTTTTCGCCTGTCATCTGATTCCCCGTGATGCTCGCGTTTCTTTGATTTATGTTTACGTTCCTTGTGCTTGTCGTCCATTGAATGACCTCACCGGCTCTACCGGGCCGTGCAATGTTAAAGCGGAAGCGGTTGGGTCCATCACGTGTGACTCGCGGTCCCACTCAACTATATGCCTTCAGAACTCGAACGCTATGTGTCAGACAATGCTCTTCAGGTAGGTGCTCATTTAGTTTTTGCATATATAGTCTGAACTCACGCCATTTCAAAAGTTCTTTGGCCTTTCGGACAAAAGCATTGTCGACTTCGTGATTGCGGCAGGTGAGTGCGTTCCTTGCCTTGAGTCAATCAAAATCTCATCATCTTCCCCCAGGATCTTCTTCGAAAACGACCGATGCTCTCTTCTCATCACTTCATGCTGCTGGCCTTCCAGATACCCCCGCTGCTCATGCCTTTATAAACCATGTCCACCAGGAAGCCCCCCGGAAACGGAAACACGGACATACTGATGTTGCTGCTCGTAAGCAGGCAGAAAAGGATGCCAAGGCCCTGCGTAACCAACAGTTCTCTTTCGTCATGGATGATGAACCTGGACCGAGTGGTGTCACAGAGTTAAGGAGGGACAAATCAAAGGCCTCGGGAAGGATAAGCGCGATCGGGAGAGACATACCCGGAGACGAGAAGCAGACGCGCGGGAATGGGAGAGTGATGAGGAGGAGAAGGCGCGGAAACGCTGGAAAGCGGACGAGGAAGCCGATAGACCTCCGACCCCCGACGAGGTTGAAGAAGAGTTCCCCGAAGACGAACCCGAACGGCGCGAGCGCGAACGCGAGAAGGATCTGCGAGAACGAGACGAGTTTTCTGAGCGCGTTAAGCAGCGTGATAAAGACAAGACCAAGAAAGTCATTGAAGATCGCTCGTCTAAGACCTCGGGTGCCACAGCGGAAGCTGCCCTACGGCGACAACTTGCAGATGACTCGGTTGCACGCACCCTCGCTATGCCTTCCCTGCGCGAGCGCTCCCGTCAGGAATATCTCACAAAGCGTGAGCTCCAGCAGGTTGACCTCCTTCGGCAAGAAATCGCGGATGACGAAGCTCTCTTCCGTGGCATGCCCATCTCCAAGCGCGAGCAACGCGACCTCGAACGCAAGAAGGAAGTCCTTCGGCTCGTCGAGGAGCGCCTCAAAATTGACGACAAGTGGGATGGGTACATGCTTCCGGAGGACTACATTACCGAGCAGGGCAAGATTGACAAGAAGCGCAAAGAGAGCGTGCTATACCAGCGGTATGAGGAAGCGAAGCCCAAAGACGACCAGTTCGTCACTGACGTCGATCAGTGGGAGGCCAGTCAGACTAAACATAGCACGTTCAAAACTGGCGCTCTGGACAAGCCGGAACTCGTGGACGATTACGAATATGTGTTCGACGAAAGCCAGACGATAAAGTTCGTCATGGACCGTACCATGGCTGGCGAAGGGCACTTAAGCGCTAAGGATAAATTGCTTCAACAACAGATTGAAGAGGCTGAGGCTCGCGGTGAGTGATTCTTTGATGTGTATTTAACAATCCACTCATGTTCTGTCTTCCAACTCATCCAAAGCCAAGTCTATCGAGGAGACCCGCAAATCCCTACCATATACCAATTCCGAGAGCAGATCCTACAGGCCATTCAAGAGCACCAAGTCTTAATCGTGGTTGCTGAGACTGGATCTGGCAAAACCACCCAACTTCCCCAATACCTGCATGAGCAGGTTACACAGCCGGTGGCATGAAGGTGGGCTGTACACAGCCCCGTCGTGTAGCCGCAATGTCTGTTGCCTCCCGTGTCGCGGATGAGATGGGCACTAAGGTTGGGTACGAAGTCGGCTATTCAATCCGATTTGAAGACGCAACGAGTGACAAAACCGTCCTCAAATACATGACCGATGGCATGCTCTTGCGGGAGTTCTTGACAGAACCCGACTTAGCTGGCTACGCTGCGCTCATCATCGACGAGGCGCATGAGCGGACGCTGAGCACAGATATTCTCTTTGCACTAGTCAAGGTGTGTTCCTCTTGCTGACCATTTATAATATGACACCTGACTCTGAATCCAAGGATATCGCACGCTTCCGGCCTGAACTGAAGCTTCTTATTTCTAGCGCAACAATGGACGCTGAGAAATTCAGCGAGTATTTCGACAATGCGCCAATTTTCTATGGCGAGTCTGTGATCACGTCTGGAGTGCTCCTAACTGCTGAATATCGCTCTGACAGTTCCCGGTCGTCGCTATCCTGTCGATATTCATTATACGCCTCAACCCGAAGCTAATTACCTCCACGCAGCCATCACTACGGTCTTCCAGATTCACACGACACAACCCAAGGGTGACGTCCTCGTCTTCTTAACTGTGGGTATCATCATATTGGTAGCTTTTGAGGTAACTTACGTTGTCCTCCTTTAGGGACAAGACGAGATTGAAGCAGCGCAGGAGAATCTGACAGAAACTGCACGGGCCTTGGGCAACAAAATAGCCGAGCTGATTATCTGCCCCATATACGCCAACTTGCCAAGTGACATGCAAGCCAAGATATTCGAACCGACTCCGGAAGGCGCCCGAAAGGTCGTGCTCGCGACGAATATCGCGGAGACGTCTATTACAATCGACGGCGTTGTATTTGTCATTGATCCCGGTTTCGTCAAGCAAAATTCATATAATCCGAGAACAGGGATGTCGAGTCTCGTCGTTGTTCCGGTAGGCCGTCTATTCCGTGTTCTAGTTCTTCTTAGCGCTTACTTGTCTGCCGTAGTGTTCTCGTGCTTCCGCCAACCAACGAGCTGGCAGAGCCGGTCGTGTAGGACCTGGGAAAGCGTTTCGTCTATATACCAAATGGGCATATAATAATGAGTTGGAGGCGAATACGGTCCCAGAGATTCAGCGGACAAATCTTGGCACGGTTGTACTGGTATTGAAATCGCTCGGTATCAACGACCTCATTGGATTCGAGTTTATGGATCCTCCGCCTGGGAAACGCTCATGCGTGCGCTAGAGCTACTCTACGCTCTCGGTGCGCTTAATGATCGCGGCGAGCTTACAAAGCTAGGACGACGCATGGCCGAGTTCCCAGTCGACCCTATGCTGTCCAAAACAATCATCGCGAGCGAGGACTACTCCTGCACCGACGAAATCCTCACCATCGTCTCCATGCTTTCAGAATCTTCCACCCTATTCTACAGGCCAAAGGATAAGAAGCTACACGCAGATCAAGCCCGGCAGAACTTTGTTCGATCTGGCGGAGATCACTTTACGTTGCTTAACGTCTGGGAACAGTGGGCGGACACCAACTATTCGCAACAGTTCTGCTACGAGCAGTTCTTACAGTACAAGAGTTTATGTCGTGCGCGCGACATCCGGGATCAACTCGCGGGCCTCTGTGAGCGTGTTGAGGTTGTCGTCGAGAGCAACCCAAATTCGAATGATATCACGCCGATCCAAAAAGCCCTCACCGCCGGTTACTTCTACAATGTGGCGCAGCTACAGAAGAGTGGCGACTCGTATCGAACACTCAAGACGAATCAAACGGTGTATATACACCCGTCATCAAGTTTATTCCAGCATCAGCCCCCGATAAAGGCATTGTTGTATTATGAACTGGTCATGACGTCCAAGTCATACGTCCGTCAAGCTATGGAGATTAAATCAGCATGGCTGCTTGATGGTCCGTTTCTAGTACATATGTTACTATTTAAATCAGCTGATGTTTTTGTCCCTCCAGTCGCTCCTCATTACTTCAAGCCAGCAGACCTCGAACAGCTGTCGAAGGGAGACAAGAAAATGCCAAAGACGGTTGGGGCGGCACCTTTGAATGCTTCATAACATTATCACTGTTTCCGTTCGGGTTTTCCATGTAATTTTCCCCTGTTCTAACCATTCAATTCGCCATGGATTTCCGAGACAGACCGCTTGCAGATATCGCAGCACTCGCATGGATCATGACATTGCCCCAGAAGCAGTCCACGATGGGGACGTCGGGGAATTCAGCACTATTATGGACATGCGGATTCCCAAATACTCTCGACCTGCCGAAAGAATGTTCTCCAGCATCCATGACCACAACGAAGGTCAATAACGAGGCCACCCTTGAACTATGTTTCAAATGAACCCAACACACGGGACTTTCGTTTATTAACTCGCGACGAGCAAGGAAAAATGAATGACGCAATCTTTTGGGATGCCGTTGCCGCGACTCGGAGCGCGATCTAAAATCTGGTAACGAGTTGAGTCAATCACCCATACGATATGCATGAAGCGAGACCGGCGAGTCGTGCACTCTTCCTCCGGAGGAAAATTGAATCATGGCAAGCCGGCTAAGTTGCCAGATGGAACGTATACAGGCCAAGCCGATGTCAGGCCTGACCTGACCTGATCACAAGACGGAGCGGAGCGCCCCATTATCGATTGGCACCTTGCACGCTACAGCACCGTGGTTGTGATCTTGTACGTCTTACCACTTACACCTTCTATGGTTCCTGTCCCGGGCGCAGAATTTCTTCCAAGCAGACAATCATCTTCCCGAGCCTGGACCTTGTTGTACATGTCGAGAGCGGTCCGAAGTAGGTCCTCCGAATCAGCCAGGGAGCGAATGACACCGGTCGTGGTGTCATGGTGTGCAGTGCGCTGGGCCCGCCGCGGCGTGGAAACGCCAAGCGAAAAACTTGTGTACTTTCAAGTTGCCGACGGCGAGAACTGATGCGGTCTCTTGTACCTGACATGGACATAATTATTCAACCCAGACCAGTGTGATCCGGTGGGTTCCCAATCGCGAGACATGATAGTAAGTTAAGTTATGAGATTTGGAAGCTGTCAACTTTGACAGTCGGGTTTGCGTCTCACGTCTACTTCGTCTGATTGCTGTAAGTGGATGTACTGTATCATGGCCTTTGATAGCCTAAACGATACCTGACTTTTGATCAAATCACGGCGCCCATCATACAAGCGACTTGATTATAGTCATACCGTCGGTGGCCTGATTTGGAGACTTAAGATAGTTCCTACCTGGGCCAACATTCCATGCTGAGCGCTGAGCGGTGGAACTTGGCTTCTGCTGTGCAGGGATCACCGCCGATACCACCTGTCTTGGCCTGTTGTAATAGTGTCAGATATCAAGAGGGTCCGCGGCCAAGGAGAAGACCGCAATTCGTAGACCTCATCAAATCTCATGCATCATCATGTCATGCTCAATAGAATTGGATGATATAAAAATAGGAAGTGTGAGAGTTCACAGCGGCAATCATCCTCCTGCGGCGTAAGGCGATACTTAGTTTACTGGCTTCCGACCGCCGTAACACTTGTCGAGCGAGATGCCCGACGATATCACCACTCTTACAGCGAGATACTAGGAGATGGCTGAGAACCACCTTTGACATATCAGTATACAGTATGAGTGGATGATGATGGTTGCCAGCGACACCGGTGCAATTATATTGCTTGATCATTTCAATCTAGCTATATGTTGGAATCATAGATGATAACGAGGATAGAAACTTGATTGTGGAAAGGCGAAGGCAACTAGATCAGATGTTGCTAACGGTCATGGTAAATGGTAATGCGTGTGGGTGGTACATTGGCCAGTTTAAAGGGGAAAACTGAAAAATCATACACTTGGCACGCCTAGTACATCTCTATCTACAACTTATTTTTTCCTCCATCCGTTTCGAAGTCCGAGATAACTTGGACTTGAGCCTAAAAAAATTATGAATAAATTCGGATGGTTTAAGTGGATCTATCCGGAACTACCGTACTTTATCAAATGCGTATCTCCCTTTGATTTCGAATTTGGAGGTGGGGTTGGGATAAACCCTGAGACCGGACGAAAAAAATCATTGGACCGGGGTAACGCAATGAAATGGGGAAATGGACTAACCAAGTAATGTCCTTCACGAGCGTTCCATTGACCTTTGCGCTGTAATATGATGCGTGCCTAGAAGGGTCATCCGGTCATGGGTGAGGGTGACAAGTGCCATAGCAAAAAAAGAGATGAGATACCCTTTATAGGCACAAGTATAGCTGATGAATGGAAATCAGTATGGTGAATATAACAAAGCACACTGACATGCTGCCATGGGCTGGCAATCTTACGTAGTATCGGAGATGGACAAATCGACCTTGATGGCCTCGGGAGGGAAATAATGGTTGCCCTCTATGAATACGGTTTCAGAGGACTCGGCCACAACGGTGTCGTCGATAATTGCCTTCACCATAGTAGAGCGGCGTTAGAATATTGTAGTGGCGTGTCAGAGCAGGGTGAGGAGGCGCACAAAGATTCCTTCCAAAAGGATATACCATGATTAATGCCAAGATCACACGTGATGGAAGGTTGACATGGATTCTGTGGGAATTGAGGCAGACGCCATGCCATATAATAGACGAGCAATCAAGTGACGGTTTTGCTGAACAACATGTCGAGTGCAGTCCCGAGTAATCGAGCCTCGTTTTGATGGTCGAGCAAGATGTTATGATGTTAATGGTATTCGGATTACCCGCCCCGCAAAATTCACATTCTCGGATAAAAGCGGGGATTGCACGTGACGAGCGAGCAAGAGGGCTATCTCCGTTGCGATCGAATCTGACCACTAGACCGCACACCAGAGCGTTGAGCGTTGTCTGCCTCTGGCCCTCGCTCGCCAGGCCCCTTCTACACAGATTACTTCCTTATTGATCCGACCATACGACCTGGTCCCCGCTTCTGCGGGGGAGAGCTATGCAATCAACGCGAAACAAATGGACCGCTAACAGCATGATAGGTCCGCTCACTCCGGTAGTATCCCCTCCTCCCACGTCCAGTCGCTCACCGATGAGACCCTCGCAGCTGGCGCGGGCGGTGGCCTCGCTGCGAGTATTGCGACCTGTCCTCTCGACGTTGTCAAACAAAGCTCCAGGCGCAGCGAGCGACACTTGGCCAGGCGGACTATCTCGGCATATCCGGTCAGTAAAACCCGCCTTCATTATTACATTGTGTGGTCCTAGTCCTAATTCAGTTGCATTCCCCCTCCCCTTCGAACGGTCCATACCCTTCACGGACTTGCGCTTTCTCGATAAAACAATTTTTTTTTCAAAATTTTTTGGGTTTGGGTGTCGTTGGCCACATGAATGCCACACGGTGTTGTTGTCCGATGAACAGCCACTTTCCGCAATATCATCCTGCACGATGGTTTGCGTGGACTTTACCGCGGTCTCGGGCCGACCATCCTCGGCTATCTTCCGACGTGGGCCATCTACTTCGCCGTGTATGACGGGATCAAAACCCGCTTCGGTGAACTGCCACTGGGCATCGACACACTGGTCGCAACAAAGTCAGAACGACTCTATCCGGCACCGTCCGCGAAAGGCTATCAGCCGATCGTACGCGAGCATCCGTGGTCCCTTCACATTCTCTCGGCCATGATCGCCGGCGCGACCAGCACTGTTTGTACCAATCCGTTCTGGGTCATCAAAACGCGGTTCATGGTGCGTTTTTTTTTTGCCACTCCCGGTTTCACAGCCTTACCCACCCGTCGCTTG
Organism: Russula aff. rugulosa BPL654; assembly: GCA_022496225.1. Lineage (NCBI taxonomy): Eukaryota > Fungi > Basidiomycota > Agaricomycetes > Russulales > Russulaceae > Russula > Russula aff. rugulosa BPL654. The sequence continues at coordinate 149,495 of WTXE01000041.1, read as the reverse complement.
TTTCTCCGCTTTCCGGCTTGATCCTCCGATCAACGATATTTAGACGCAATCACGTGATGAGAGGCGATATCGTCACACGCTAGACGCCGCATTCACCATCTACCGCAGCGAAGGCATCCGCGCATTCTACCGCGGGCTTTTACCCAGCCTACTAGGCATCTCTCACGTCGCAGTTCAATTCCCATTATACGAGCAACTCAAGGTCATTGCGCGTAAGTTACGCACTTTTAAACTCTTCCCCCCCAATAAAAAGTTACCCTGCGTTGAGATAATTACGTATTACTCCCCTCTTTGCCGTTAAAACAGAACGGCATAGCCACGATCGGCCAGTACCGGCACCTACGATTCTCATTTGCTCCGCGGTTGCAAAGATGACAGCCTCGGTGGCGACATACCCACACGAGGTAGTACGAACGCGCCTACAGACGCAGCGCCGACTCTTGCTTCCATCAGGCGCACCGCGTAAACGATCAGGCATCATAAACACCACAAGGAAAATCATACACTTTGAGGGATGGCGCGGTCTCTACAAGGGTCTCTCGGTCAACCTTATTCGCACCGTACCAAACAGTGCCGTGACAATGCTGACGTGCGTATTTTGTGTTGCCCGAATTTGCCCCGTGTGGCCCGAGTAATGATGTATATCTATCATTCGATCCCCTTCCCGCACAGATACGAATTGTTGATGCGCCAGCTCTCGCAACGAAGAAGATAACATCAAATTCATGGGCGGCCCCTACACCTTCGTATTCACCTTAAACCTTCACATTCCCAGCCCCGCACAGCCCCGCCCTCCAAACCTTCTTCCCCCGCGGGCGTTTACCTTGACGGACGCCGCAAACTCCATATATTGGAAGCAATATGACCTATACATATCCGCAGCAGGTCGCATGTACTATTTTACGTTCTTTATTGTTTTTCCTCCTTTTCTTCGGCTTCCTCACGCGCAGACCCCCCGATGTCGCCGTGCATGCTAACGTTAGACATATAGCTAAGCAGCGATGATTTTCTCAATACCAATGAAATTATAAATATATCGACAAGTAAAAATTTTCTTTCTTCGCTGTCGGACCGCTTTGTGTGATGATGAAATGGACACTTCTTCTGTCTTCCTCAAATAATACTAGTAATCGGCCAAAGATTACCGGGTGTCACTTGATGCGGGCGCGAACCGAATTGTTATCCGTCCTCATGTGGTGGCGTCACCTCGGACACTGATCGGTGGATTCGTCATCGTGGGATATATTTTGTGTGAAAATAATACAAAGGCCAACATGATCTGGACACACTGTTCCGTCGCAGGTAGGGAAGAAAGTAGGGGATAGAGAAGGAAAAAAGGGCGAAGGGGTGATTCCATCACTGTGAGTGCGTAAAATATGTTGGTGGGAAGAAAACCAGAGGCAGTTAGAAGTAGGGAAGGAAAAGCTGAAGGTGAATAAAATAAAATAAACGTTGCGGGAAAAATGAGGACGCAATGGATGAATAGCAGATCTGAGGATTCGAAACGCAAATGATCGAAAAAGTTTCAATGGACAAACGGACCCGTCCAATACCAGGTGAAAGGTACAAACGCATAGCCCGCGGAGGAAAGCGGAGGAAATTCAACAAATGGGCAAGAGCTTAACGATCACTGAGAACAGGCGGCTATCAATCAGTTCCCAATATTGCTCAGTGGCGCTGTACCAATCCGACCATCGCCGTGGACGCTGAATACACTTGAGTGCACAAAGGCCTCGGCAAAGGGGAAGAGCGGGCGGTGTTAGGGGGAAGGGGCGGGGGGAGGAAGTAAGAGGTAAGGTGGGAAAAGTGTGCACGTAATAAACAGTACAATTTTAACGAAAGTGCGGCGCTCACGACTTGCGTAGCGAGCGAGTTGGGGTATATGTGTCATGGGGGCGTGAAGCAGAATGCACCTGCGCAGATGAAAAATCAATGCCCGAGTTAGTGCAGAAGGCGATACGGAGCTCTCGTATGCACGGGAACTAAACCGTGGTATGCGCCGAGCAGGGAAGGGGCAGAAGTGGCTAGAGTAATCGAAACTATAGGAGACTAAATATAGAGTCGAAAGCAGCTCTTCGAAGTCGAGAACCGTCCAACAACTAAAATAAAGAGGCTCGGCCACTGAGGGCTGTGCGAGAGCGGGATAGCCGAAAAACGTGAATCGCAGAGCGAATGGGCGAAAAGGTGGTTAATGATCATGGATCGAAGATAGTGCGCATAAAAAATAACACTGGTTGCCGAAGAAGGGTAGAATATTTGCAGAGCATACAACGTCCTTTTAGACCCTGAAAGAGAAGCGAAATGGGAAAGCCAGCCAATAGAAGGGGGTCAGTGAGGCGCATCGTCGACCCTCTCTTCTCGATCACCAAGTATCTCCACTCGTACGTCGCGTGATGAGCCGACACTCCGGATATCTCGCCCCTCTTCTGCAAGTTCACGACTGAGTAACTGGTGTTCCTTCTGCTCTTGAGAATCTGGGCTATCACCCTCTTCGATCGTACGGCCAACAAAGTCTGGTTTTCGCAGCGCCTTGCGAAATGCATCTGCCATAATCGCCGCATCGGCACCTGAGAACGGTGTCTCTGTAGAGTGTGAATGAGAGATCATTGAAGAGCCATCATTCGGTGAGGACAGAGATGCTGGTCGTAGAGCGGGTGCTTGCTCCATCAAAGGTGATTGCGGTGCAGCACCTGGGCCTGTGATCATGGGGGAGGCAGAACCGATCGAACCACGCCGTGAAGTGCGAGCACTTTCGTTGCGCCTTGCTCGACGCACGAGGAGGAACCCAAGAACAACTAAAGCGAGAATAGCAAAAAAACCAAGGACGGCTATGACGGCTATCGCCCAGTGGGGAAAGTCGGAGTGTGAACTGGATTGTAAGCTCCCAGGGGTCGCAGTGGCAAGGAATCTTGAGCTAGAGGCGGCAGCTTCTGATGCAGAAGCGGCCGATGCTAAAGACGCTGAAGCAGCAGCCGCAGATGACGAAGAGGCCAGTGACGACGTCACAGAGTCGGCATATGTTGTCTCTGCGGGGCATTGGTCTATTCGAGGGCAGGACGCACGGACATGGACAACACTTACGAATTGCACTGAACGTTGCTTGGGGGGTGTCGGTACCATCTAACGTCTTGTCTGCACGAGTAATTATCCAATAATAAGGATACGAGATTGAGGTTCCATTGTAGCTGACACCTCCGTTTGGAAACCACGAGTCATTGACCTGCTGCGCTATTGAACCCGCACGACCGAAAGGGTTGGTCTCATTCAGGACGCTCAGAACTTGAGAGCCCGAATCTGCGTGGAAAAGGTATATGTTGACTAGGTTGGTCTGGGTCAAGGTAGGAAGGCGGCTGTTCCCTAGAGATGATTACGGTATATGAACACCAAGAATGAGACGGGATGGGAATGGTACGCACATACGAAAGTCGCCCAGTCGTGCTGAGGGACGACTGTGTCAGAGGTGGGAAAACAAGATTCTACCAAGTTTGAAGAGTAAAGCTGGCATTGTTGAAGAGCTTCAGCTAAAGGAAGATGGGATGTTGATCAGACCACGTCAAACGGAGAAATGAAATGGAAAATGTGATGGGGAATGAGTGGAATAGCAGGCGGAAGAAGATATTCTTGTCTCAAGGAAAAGGGATTTCAGCGAAGGGGAGAGAGGGACGCACCAACGCCAGATTGATTAAAGACGTCCTGCCTTGAAGAAAGAGCACGATGACCGAGCAGGGAAGGAAACCTGCGATTGCGGGGCGGTGAAGTCGGAGTCGCCGCAGGCCATGGAGAGTCGTCTGAGGGAGATGGGGCATACATTAGGGCAAACAAAAGTTGGAGGAAATACTATGAGGAGGTTATGGGTGGAGGCGAAATGGGAGCGGGTAGGAGAGTTGAGACGGACAATTAGAGAAATGAGGAAGGGAGGGGGTGGAGTAAGGCACAGCGGTCGAGAGGCACGAGTTTGACACCAATTGGCATTATCCGGAGGGGTACCCGAGAGCCGATAGGCCGACCAGAGCAGCCAGTGGTGGAGAGGAGGATGGAGAGGAGAGAAAAGACCGAGTGAACGAGACGAGAAAAGAGAACTTGTCACGGCGTTGAGGCGTTTTTAGAGGAACCAACGGGAGGCGAGACAGCAACACGAGAGAACGAGAAAAATAATTTCCAGATAACATAATTATTTTTAGGGTACATCCATTTCAGGTACATTAGATAATCCATTCATTTCCCATCAGCACGTTCTCCCACTCCCATTGGCCCTTATCAAATTTCCGAACAGAGACAACGATCCCATCGCCCAACCGCGCCCATCTCGCCTCATCGAGTGCATACATGTGCACACATCCCGGCTCTCCCCATTCAAATCGTGCCTCTTCTTCACGTGCTGCCTCTGTGTCCACACGAAGCAACCAGATGGTCGTGTATGAACCAAAGTAGACCGCCGTCGTCTGCGGTACCCGCCACCCGGAAGAGAGGTGGATGAACCCGTCTTGTCTGTCCAACGCTGTCAGCGGGAGGTGTGTGGCAACGGGTTTGGGGGTTCCTCGCTGAGGATTTTGTAGACGTAGCGCGGGAACGGGAGATCGGTGGTGACTGTCATAGCTTGTGCACGCCGGTCCGGCCGGGAAGGAACGTCTCAGCATGGCAGCGATCCCACCGAGGGAGTACACCATCCTACTCAGTCACCTTCACAAGCCCTCTTCTTCTCTTCCTCTTTCAACCCACCAGTCACTCATATCCCATTTTCTCGCCAACACCCCGACACCCACCCCACTAACCGCGACCGTCATTTCCTCGCTCCTCTTCCGACCCTTTTCTCATGCAAAGCTCGTTACCCTCGTTACCGCTTTCAGACATGCCGTGCACCTCAGGCTAAAGGCCCTACAAGACGAGGAAACAACCTTATTCACCAGAGGCATACGACCCAGGATGGCCGAATGGGTCCGTAGCATAGTCAAGGGCTTCAAAGGTGGTCATGCCCTCATTCGATTCGTCTCCGCAGGGGGCATCCTTCTCGGACTCGGCGATTTGAAAGAAAAATTAGGCGCCGACCCTGGAAATGGAAGCATCAGAGGGAAGACAGAGGATGAACTTATCGTTGCTCTCACAGAAATTATGGAGCTCTATGGCGCGCCCAAAGACAGTGCCTGGGAGAAGGAGTTTCAGCCAGAGACTGAACATGGAGAATGTAAGTTACACATGCTCGCATTCCCAACGCGTTCCTGACCCAGGCCAGTGGATGCACTTTCTCTCTCTTTGGTGTTTGCTGCCCAATTCCTACCCCATGTGTTCTCGGAACGTATAAAAGTCTTGCCGCTCTCCGTAGGTTTCCATGACCATGTGCATTCTCTATAGTTAATTTACGTTGTTACACTTACAGGCTCTCTCCTCTCATTTGATGGCTACAATCGAGACTACGTTCTCCTCGGGCTCCTTTCTCAGCTCACTTCCATCATCATGTAGCACAACGCCTAGTGGACAGCTCTCACTGACGACACCTGCTGGACCAATGCAGCCCTCGTTCCCGTATGATGGACCAGGGCCTTGGAGACAATCCGCTCCATTGCCTAGTGCACTCAAAGTCTTGATGGGGTCGCCATTGTTCACTGTTGTTCCCTCATTTACCTCCATAACTGCGAGAATTCTTCCATTGCTGACAGAGTCTTCCCCACCGGATGGTTGGAGCACTTTGGAGGCAGTCGTCACGCGTCTTGGTCAATTTGCTAGCAACGTAGAGAATGATTGGGCACAAAGTGCACTGGCTCGCATCGAAAATGAGGATGATATCGGTATGTCTTCGCCCACTCCGTGCTACCCCTTATGATTCACACACGGACATTGCAGCATCTGACTCACGCGAGGTTGCTACGAATATCTGGACAGTTCTTAAAACACTCCTCTTCACGACGATTATGCTCTTACAATCCATTCTCTCCACGATCACTTACTCTCACCCCATGGCTTCCGTTGTAACCCCCCTTAAGTCCATGGCATCTCTCACACATCTTCCCACCCACTCGTCGCTGGCTCTATCGACCCTTCGCACGCTTTCTCACTTGTCGTTTGTGATCGCCAAGTTCGGCGGGGTCACGTCGACCAACAGCGTCGGCTTCGCGGAGTTGAAGCGGGTGTTTTATACGGCGCTGGATGTGTTAAGTGGCGACGTCGAGGCGAGTGAAACATTTGTTAAGGCTTTAAGTCTACACGGTTAGTCCACGTGGCTTATGCTATGTCACGTTCGCTGATTTATCTGTTCAAAGTCGATGCAAGCTCCAGTACGGGCGAAGGTCCTGCGGATCCTCTCACGCGCGCCCGTCAAGCGTTTAATCTGGCATGCGTCGAACAACTCGTCCCCTGCTCAGCCTCGACACGATCGAATATTGTGTCTTCCCCTTGTGTCTTCCGTACGCACAAGCCGTCCTCTTCACTCCTTGTTCTGATTCGTTTGCTATCATCAAGGCATCTAAATGACGCGTCTCACCGCGAAACGTATGAGTCGGCGCACTCGACAATCCTGGCAATATTCGCTGCGCAGCTAGGTTCGACCACGTCAACTGAGGACCAGGGTACGGGCGTTAGGCAGCCAACATTCGTAGAGAAGATTGTACCGTTCTATATGCAGTGTCTCCTTGAGGTGCGTCCTACGTAATGTTTTATTTTCCATCGGTCGTTGAGAAAGTACTATATATACAGAACTCGGTGGACGGAAAACTCACCACCCCACAGCTGCGCCTCACGTATAACGCACTTACGAGCAGTGCGAGTGAAAATGCACCAGCGATGGGCCAGCTTTGCCTTTCCTCTCTCGTCTCATTGTTGACGAGGCTGTCGGAAGCAGGCGATGCGCAAAGGCGACACCGGCTGCGCCTCGTTCTCGTGTCGACATTGTCTGCACTACCGGCTGTGGTATTGCCAGACGGCCTGAACGCGGTGTCGTACGCAATTCGGGACTCGAAGGATGACGAGCGGCGGGAGCTAGTGAGGGAGGTATTCAAGGAGATAATGGAGAATATGGGAGATCAGGAGAAGGGGTATTGTTTGCGATGGTGGGAGGAGCAGCGCGATGCGTTAGAAGGGGTAATTGAGGTGGAGAATGACAAAGAAAAGCAGATCAGGGAGTCGTCATCACCTACGAGTCGGTTGTAGATGGACGCGTCAGTGACGCGTCAACCTGGCACACAGTGTATTTATTCGTCACCTCTTCTGCAACACTCTTTATAACCGACATGCCCTCCCCCGTGAAACTATATGTGTATGATCTTAGCAATGGCATGGTCAAAGCGATGTCCATGCAGGTTGTTGGAAGGCAGATTGACGGCATATGGCAAGCTTGTTCATGTCTGATTAAATCAGTTTGTTTCTCTGACGCGTCGCTCCTAGGCATACCTCTGTCGTCGTCTTCAACAAGGAAATATTCTTTGGACCAGGTATTGTAATCACCACGCCTGGACAATCGCATGTGTGTTCTCTAACCATCTCGATTCTTCATATCATGCGAGGCTAACATCAAGTCAGCATGGACAACCATTACAGGTTATAGACATGGGCGAGACTGCTCTGGACGAGGAGATTTTTGAAGAATACCTTGCGGAGATGAGGGATCACTATACAGCTGACAAGGTATGCTTTATCTTACACAGGGCTGTTTCCTCGCTCACCTCACCTCATCCTGTAGTATCATATCTTGGGTAATGATGATCAGCATGCAAATATGTGAATGGCAGCTCGCTCATGATGTTCATCCCCGGGTAGACTTCAACTGCAACTCTTTCACGAACGATTGCATCGGTTTTTGACAGGAGGATCTATCCCGTCATGGATCAAAGGTGCGTTTCTCTCTTGCCTTTTCCCTCCCATACTCTGTAGACCCCCGTCGCTAAACGATATTTACATGATTAGATCTGCCCTCTGACTTCCTTTCGACTCCTTTTGGCGCAGCGCTACGTCCTACGATAGACGCTATGTTCAGCCCTCCGAGAGGTCCAACAGGCGCAACCCGACCAAGCCAAGCCCAACAGCCGATCACAACTCCTTCCACCTCCCTCCTACAATCCCTCTCCAACCGCGCCACGGGTTCATCTCTAGCGGGATCAGCGCCCGACTCAGGCTACAGCACGCCCTCGACGAGTGGCGCCAGCGGTCCTATCCACCCCTCGACGAACCCATCGTCGTTCCGTAGCTTGTTGAGCACCCATCGTGGCGTCGTCGCTATGTTTACTTCTGCGACGTGCCCACCGTGTAGGATGATCGAGCCTGTATTCGAGGATCTCGCGCGGTCGAAGAAGAACGGCCAGATCGCGTTTGTTAAGGTTGATTTGGGCGTTGGGATGGGTTCGATGGTCGCGCGTGAGTATGGTGTCACTGCGACGCCGACGTTTGGCTTTTTCTTGGATGGGAAGAAGGTACGTGTGGCTTGGTCACAGTCTCGACTGTTTGTTTCATCTGTGGCTGAGGAGTGCTCGCGCGCAGATTCATGAACTGAAGGGCGTGAATGCGCCGGAATTGCGTACGCAGGTCGACCTTCTTTTATATCAAGCATTCCCTCGTAGGTTACTTGGCTGTGCCAGCAGTGAGCGACGGTCTTGATGAATTTTTGCAGCTCATCCGCACGTGTCACTGGACCTGCCGTCTATTTCCTCCGTCTCGACCGAACCCATCTTGTTCACACAAGTGCCAGCTCTTGACACGGTGCATGATAAACTCGTGTCTTTCGTAGATGGCGTACCCTCTCTGGCAAGCTCTACCAATATCAAGGACGACATGGCGCAGGAGATATTTCCCTGGCTCAAGCAGCGCTACGTACAGAAATCGAACGCCCGACTAGCCCTGCAGTAGTCGCTGCCTTCGGGCGGACAATTGCAGCATTGGTGGCAGATCTGCCAGCTGCATCCATGTTCCCTCTCTTTGACATCTGGCGTCTGGCTATCCTCGAACCAGCAATCGCTCAAGTGACGCTGACGCCGCTCGTCAAAGTGTTGACATTAAACAGTGAATCGGTATCGTCGTCACCCCGCGCGACACTCCTTACACTACTGCGTCTGGCAACCAACGCCATCGGGGCGTCACTTTCCCGATCGCTCCTTCTCCCGGGGGCTCAGGGGGCGAGGGCGGCACTCACGAGCGTGCTCGTGCAGACACTTCTTCATCAGGATCGACTTGTGCGCGTGGCTGCTGCCAGCTTGGCATTTAATGTCGGTGCTTGGGTGCAGAAGGGCCGAGTTGCTAGGATTAAGGGAGAAGAGGTGGTAGACGGTATTCGTGAAGGCGAAGAAGACGGAGAGTGGGAAGTCGAACTCGTGAGCGCCGTTGCGGAGGCTCTCGCTGGCGAGGAAGAGAGCGAGGACGCGGGTGAGTTATCAATATTTTTGGTTCTCGCCCGTGATCGAGAGAGTCGATCACGGGCTCTGAGGATGATGAGCACAGTCGCTGACAGAAACTTTGGTTTGGGTGGCTCTCTAGTGCACCGATTGACGGCAACATTGGGATTTTTAATTCGGCTATCGCCTTTCTATGAAGATCAGCTGGTCCCGCTACTGGGCGTTTTGCAGGTGGGTGAGACGTTGAAGGGCAAGCTGGCGGAAGATGGAAAGCTGAAGGTGAGGAAAAAGGAGATCAGGGCGTTGGTGGAGGAAGTAGCGGATCGGTTGTGTAGTAGTACGTGAGGGATCTTGTCTGAGACAAGACGGGAGGTCGGGAGGAATATCATATGTCTTTGCACTTTGTAATATAAGGTTGACTAGACTAACACGAGGCTCGTTTTGCAAGGCGCTTCGGTTGGTCAACGAGTAACGCCTCGGCGCCTGTAAGTTCGCTTATTATTAGCTCACTGCCATGATGCGCGCAATCCAATTCTTGACCTTTCCTCGATATTCCTCCCTTAGTATCTGCCATTCCCCGCATCCTTCCTAATGTTGACTCTACGATCTAGATTATACTCCCATACTCCTCGGCTTTATGTGCGTTTTTTCTGCCACTTTCACCACGTATTTGCTGACCGTCACGAGTTTTACAGCACCCACTAATGACCTCCCCACCGCGCCGGTCCACGCACTCAACCAGTAACTCCACAAGTACTGGTACTGGTACCAGTACCGTCCTTCCAGAAGGCTACCAAGCCGATCCAACACAAGGCCCAATGCTCCGCTACCAAGCCTCACTTCCACACCTCCCAGTCCCCCCACTCTCATCCACGCTATCCAAATACCTCGAAACGCTCCGCCCACATCTGAGTCCTGGCGATTACGCGCGCAGCGAATCTATATTGCAAGCGTTTGGCGCGTCGAAGCAGGCGCAGGAACTGCAGAGAAGGCTCGAGGCGCGCGCCTCCTCCTCGTCGGACGAATCAGAAGGTGTGGTGAACGTGAACGTGAACTGGCTCGCGGATTGGTGGAATGAGGCCGCATATATGGCTTTTAGGGAACCTGTTGTCGTCAACGTGAGCTACTTTTATGTTCATGTGCCAGATGCGGACGCGGGCACGGACGAGGCGATATGTGATGCGCGGCGCTGGCGCCGAAGCGTGCTGCTAGGCTGCTTAAGGCTATGCTTCCCTTCCGGACACTCGTAGAGACGTGCGTAATGACTTCTTTACTGCGGGGGAATTACTCCTGTGCTGATGATGCCGTTTCAGTGCTCAATTGGAACCCGAGAAGGTCCGCGGTGCGCCGCTTTGCATGGATTCGTACAAGTGGCTGTAAGTATGCATTTATACGAACATTCGAAAAAAAAGCTCGGTGAGACGCGATGCTCATTTTTTTCCCCTTTGGTCCAGGTTCCATGCCAGTCGATATCCCGCCATACCTAAAGACACCGCTCATAAATTCCATCCTGCAACTCACAATCATGTGGTCTTCATTCGTAACAACAGATTCTTTGAGGTCCAGCTTGCATATCCCGATGGCACTGAACTGAGCGCGGCGGATCTAGAAGCGTACGAGTCTACTTTGAACTTTGTTTTCTGGATGAAGACTGAGAATAGATGTCGACACTAGTTCCGTCGCCGATGTCATCCGTCAAGCTGATACGCAAAAAGGTGTTCCGTTCGGCGCTCTTACCAGTGAGAACAGAGACACTTGGACACATGTGCGCATCTCTTCTGCGTAGTCTCATTCGGCAACGATATTGAATGAGCCATAGGCGCGCCAACGACTGATCGAGGCCTCGGCGGCCAATGAAGCAGCGTTGAAACGCATCGAGTCTGCTATGATTGTCGTGGCACTTGACAACTCTGAGCCTACCAGTCGTGAAGACCTGTCTTGGGGAGCATGGGTTGGTGACGGGCGGAACCGCTGGTACGACAAGCATCAGCGTAAGTGTGTCTTTCACTATGACAACCTCCGCGCCGTTTTTCTTATTTTCTTGCCCGCTCTGCAGTTATCGTATGGGATAATGGTCGCTCTGGATTCCTCGGCGAGCACTCTTGTATGGATGGTACTCCCACCCTTCGCATGAATGAATTTATGCTCGGGTCCCTGGCCGCGAAGAAAATCGACTTTGGTAGTCCGTTGCCGAGCACTTCGCTCGCGCCTCCCAAGGAAATCGTTCTCACTGCCAACGATGCCGTTCTTGCCGACGTTCAGGAGGCGGTGAGGAACTTTGACAAACTCGTCGCCGCCCATGACCTTCGCGTTCTGCACTACGATGTTTATGGCAAGAACTTTATCAAGCAGTTCAAGATATCGCCCGATGCGTGGGCACAGTTGGTGAAGCAGCTCGCGTTCTACAAGTTTAAAGGACGGCCGGCCGTCACATACGAGAGCGCGCAGACGCGAAAATTCCAGCGTGGACGAACAGAAGTGATTCGTGCAGCAAGCTCGCAGAGCAAGGCGTGGGTGGACGCGATGGTAGATCCCGGGGCAACGGTGCGCGTAATTGCTATCGCGACGTGTCAATCTTCTCTCATTGACATTGAACGCGGTTAGGACGCCCGACGCGCCGCGCTCTTCCATAGGGCTGCTGCACGACATGTGCAGTATGCCACGTGGGCCGCAGACGGCCAAGGCGTAGATAGGCATATGTTTGGGCTGAGGAAGATGATCAAAGACGGTGAAGCGCTACCCGAGCTATACCAGGATCCAGCATACTCGCGTTCAAGTCACTGGGAGCTCTCAACGTCACAGTTGTCATCCATGTACCTCGATGGATGGGGATATGGTGAAGGTCCGTGTCCTGTTCTCATCTCCGTGATCAACGTTAGCGTTCCGTAGTTGCTTACCGACTTCCCATGCAGTTGTGCCAGATGGATATGGCTTGTCCTATCCATCGGCGATGACTACATTCGGTGGACGATCACGAGTCTTAAGCTCGGCACCGACGAGTTTAGGCGTTGTCTTGCGGAGCGGCGACGGAGACAAGGCAGATGATGGAACGGGCGAGGATGGAGGGCACGAAAACAAAGCTATAGGTCTTTATAATAGTCGGTCTCCTAGGGCTGAAACTATTCTGGGGTATTATTGTTCTTTAGAGACAAGAAGGCCAGGAACACGACGAGTTCACGCACGTGATGTTATGGCACGATCGAGTCATCGTCGCCGTCAGCGGAGACGCACATGGCTCAAACTAGCGCCGCTTAAGTTATAGGAGGAACAATTCCGGGCGACGCGCACAGCTTGCCGGTGGTATATAAGCCGTCTAGCGACGACTCGGAAAAGTAACGCGCCACTTCTCTCCGCGCTCAACCTTCAAGTTACTACTTGCTATGCTGCTTACGACATTACCGTCGGCTGGGCATATTGGCTCAGTTGTGTTCAGGCATTCGGCCAAGGCGTATACGCCACTGTTGATGACGGCGGCTGCCAATGTTGCCCGCCGTCGGATAACGACTCCCAGTGGCGGCCCCGTTAACCCGGACAAGCTTTCTTCAAAGGAAACTAAAGAGCCTCTTCACCAGGGCGTTGAAGGTCCTCATATCAGTACGTATACCGCTTTTTGATTCGTCGGGCATGGAGCCCGTGCTGAAACAACGGTGCGTGCAGGGGATCTTTTACCTCCGCCCTCGGGTACGCAGGAGGTTAACGGGGACTGGGTTCTGTTCCACCCTGTCTACTCACCGGAAGAGTTGAAGGCCGTTGAGGTGAGTCACCGGTGTACCCGACCGGATATACTGAGCGGTTTGTGATAAATCCTATTTTTTTGTCGCGTCCACAGGTTTTACATAGAACCCCAAAGAAGTTCTCTGACAAGTTTGCTTATGGATTGGTTAAATTATCCAGATGGGCATTCGACTTTGCCTCGGGTTACACTGCCAAGCCGATCCCTCCCGGGTCGAACATGTCCATCGAGGAGCTCCGCAAAGGGAAATATATTCTGGACGAGAAACAGTGGTTATCTGTACGTGGCAGTGTCTGAATGTGCACTCACGCTATCTCATCTTGTGTCCCATCCAAAACTTATTTGCAACCCCATTCGCGCGCACGCTTCCTAGCGAATTCTAATTCTTGAATCCATCGCGGGCGTCCCTGGCATGGTCGCAGCTACCTTCGCCACCTAAAAGTCTCCGTTTAATGGTGTGTGTAGTGTTCCCATTTCTTGCTTAAACCTTTGGAATGCCTTTTACAATTCTTACGTGGTAATTTTTTTTTCATCAGCGTCGTGATTCCGGATGGATTCACACCCTCTTAGAGGAAGCCGAGAACGAACGGATGCACCTGATGTTCGTGGGCTGAAAATTTCCTTCCTTCCCATCTCCCTCCTCCGGTCGTAAATGACACAGAGTTTCACAGGACCTTCATGACGTTGCGTAATCCTGGAATCGCTTTTCGTGCTCTCGTTCTCGCCGCGCAGGGCGTTTTTTACAACATCTTTTGTACGTTTGCGCCTCTCCTCTCATAAATAAACTCAAATGCTCACGCTCGCCCCCCTCGAATCAGTCCTGTCGTATATTATTTCCCCAAGAACTTGCCACCGTTTCGTCGGTTACCTCGAAGAAGAGGCCGTGGTGACGTATACGCACGCAATTCAGGAGCTCGAACGGGGCCATCTCCCCTTATGGTACGCACGTCTTGATCACGCGCTGTGACTCGGCCGCCGTAATTTACCTGCGAGGCCTGGAACAATTAGGGAAAGATGGCAGCACCCCCCATCGCCAAGGACTACTGGCGTCTTCCTGAAAATGCGACGATCAGGGACGTCCTTTACGCCGTGCGCTCTGATGAAACCACACACCGTTTCGTCAACCACAGCCTTGGTAACCTCGAACCTGATGACGTTAACCCATTCGCGATTCGCGAACCTGATATGCATGTAAAGGGCAGAATCATCGAGTATGCTCATCCTTCACCCTGATGAGTGGCGCTCATGCCTTACATTACTGACCCTTTTTTGTAAGGTTCACTCGTGAAAAAGCAGCCAAGTACGTGAACGACAGCGAAAACTTGATTCGAGATCACACTCCCTCGTCTAAAACGTAGCATTATCTTGCTGCTCCCTGGTTTGATTCCATCTTCTCAGTTTACTAATCCAATCACCCCTCACTCCTATTTATATGTGTCGACCAACGCTACAAGGACAGTTAATAATGATGACAATATATAATTTTCGTTCAACCCGATGATAGTGTATCAGTACCTAGAACAGATACCGAGGTTGCGCCGTATATCTTCAACAGGATATGATCTAGTGCATCGCGAAGCAGAATCGTTCCAACATCTCGGCTCAATGCTCATGCGGTGCTGTAATTAGATTATGGATATTGAAAAGTGATGTGACGTACGTCCGTGTGTCCTCGAAAGGAATCGCCCAGGGTTTCGCGCAATGATGCATGATGAACCGTGTCGGAGCGCCCAACCACTTTTTCTTTGAGATCCTCCTTCATATTGTATACCGCATATGTACACCGAAGAGTGGTAAGGTAATGAATGGCAAGCGGGATGGCGGGGCAGGGATCAAGCTTTTCATTGTCAATTTGCAGCACTGCAGGTCAAAGAAAGTGCGCAGACTTGAGCTCATCGTGTCAAACTCTCAGGCTGCGCGCGCGCACCAGATAGAGCTGCGCGAGTCTTGTCTTCGTAATGTCAGACAATCCGACGAGCGAGTGTTTGTTACGTTTTATTGGTCTTCTTCTATACTGATTCGCTCGTATACCCTTCTAAGTTAGTCATTAACTGGGACGAGCACGTCCACACCGAAGCCTTCGACAGGGCGTGTGATGCGCAGTACAAGCGTCTGTCATCTGGTTCTAGCGGTTCTGAGTCCTCGCGTCTCAAGCTCTGGGAGGACGACTCCTCCGGCCAGACTTCCGTGGAGTCCTCCAGCCATGTCGTTCCAAAACTCGAAGCTTATCTCTATTACTACGGTCTCCGCGGTGATAGAGAGCTAGGTCCCAAGCTAGTCTACAGGACGTCCAAGGATGTCTTCACGCCACCGTCTGGGCCAGCGCAAGATGTTCGAACCATGGAGGTCCTCGACGTCGACCACCACGAGAAACTGAGTGAGAACAACCTTTGGAGTATCGTTCTTGGAAAGATACGCGACCTTCTCGAAGCGTTGGCGAACTGATTTTCGTTCCAAGGTCCTTGAACTCCTCGAAAGTCAACAGATCCAGTTTAGCTCAGTCGACTTGTTCGCTTCCGCTGGCTAGAGCAGGATGGGAAAAGCCCCCGAAAGACTGTTACCTCCCGTCCCACGATTTGGGTCGGAGTCCTGCCCGACACTACCACGGGCGACGCAGCATTCGATTCTGCTCAAGGAATCTTCCAACTCCTCAAGGACTACGACATTGACGATATCGATGTCGCGTATCGCGAGTCGACCGCCCGGTTTCTTGCTAATAGTATTGTTGGACGCCGTTCAACAATCTCAGTTCTCTCAAGGACGTCGCCGACTGGATCACCACCGCCCTTAGCTTGCCTATCGCCGGCCTCAAGACTCTCTACATGCAAGGGACCCTCGGGTTTTACTTCAGAATCGGCGATGATCTCTATGGCGTCACCGCACGCCACGTGCTCTTCCCCAGGACCAAGGCAATGCTTCTTACACTTACAACTCCTGTACGTCCGTTTCCTCCAGAAGATGAGCGCAATTCTGACCACATCTGCACAGCCGGTCCCAAGAAGGAAGTCGTAGTCATGGGCACCCAAACATTCGAAGATTTCCTTGCATCGATTCAGGCCAAGATCGGCAATCTGAATAACAGCCTCACCGCCTTGGGGAACATCGCTCGAGAGGAGGGCGAATAACGGTAACCAACAAGCAGCACTAGACCTGGCGGCTACCCGAGAGAACATAACGAAGACAGAACAGACGGTCGAGGAGCACAAGAAGTTTTTCGCCGAGATGAAGAAGGACTGGTCCGACGTGGACAACCGTGTCATTGGACACGTCGTTTGGGCACCTCCCATCACCGGCCTCGTTGACCCTCACGGATACACCTTGGATGTTTGCGTCATTAAGCTTGACGAGTCGAGGTTCAACCCGAACTTCAAAGGGAACGTTGTGGACTTAGGTGCGTACTGACCCCGTCTAACTAAAGGAGTCTAATCTAACTGTTCGTATTCCAGGTCCCGAAATCGACTCCGGCACGTTCATGAGCAAGATGTATCCTCATGATGACGCGCAATCCGAGTTCGACTACCCCGCACATCGCCTCTTCAAGCTCACACAGATCATGCCCACCGCTCAGGTCAAGGCACCCAACAACCTAGACCTCAATGGCAATCCGGTGCGATATGTGATTAAACGTGGCCATACCACCTTCACCACCATTGGTCGACTTAGCGGGTTCGAATCCCACAAGCGCCACTACGGCCTCGTCGGCACCTTCGACTCCATCGACACCGTGGCTTCCCCTACGACAATCACTCCGGTCCTTTCTCCAGAGGCGGTAACTCTGGTGCCCTCATCGTCGGTCCCGAGGGTGAATTCGTTGCTCTGCTCACCGGTGGCACCGGTCCCACCGACTCTTCTGACATCACGAATGGCACGCTCATCCACTGGCTCTGGAACAACATCATCAAGCTCAAGTTCCCCGGCGCCAACCTCTTCTTCGAAATCGCCGAGGACTAGGTTCGTCTCTTCCTTCTGCCTCATCCCACTCGTAGTCATAATTGACAAGCGCGTCAATGTCTAGGTCTTCGCAAATCGTTCTCGCATCCTTTTTTTTCTTCCTACAACTGCTCCCCACTCTCCCATTCCCCACGATCTTTGTGTTCTGCGACTCGTTTCTCGTTTCTTGGGTTTCTGTTACGTCTTGGTTGGGTTAATGGCGCAGACAGGTGCTTTGATCGTCGAACGGCTGTTCTGGTTCGTCTCTCTCACTCGTCTCGTCTTTTCAACACTCATAACTAACGACGTCTGCAGCCTGGGCCTTGGCGTGCCGTATCGCAAGCGTCTCTATTCCTGCGACTTCCTCCCCTTCCAACTATGCCCCATCTCTTTCTGTGTCTTCCGTGCTCGTTTTCTCGTTTGCCCCCCGTTCTGTGTGCTCGCTGGTCGTTGGTTCAAACCCGTGGTCTCAACGGTTGGAATCCCTGTTCAAGTTCGTGTTCTTTCCTCCGTCTCGTACTTCCATACAGATGACTGACGACGTTGATGTCTAGCACATGGTCTAACTGCACGTTTGTTTGTCGCCATCGACCTCGTCTTCATTCTCTCTCGCTCCTTGTTCATTGGTTGGTTGTTGATGTCGGACGGATGCTTGGACCGGTGAACCGCTTGACTTTGTGCGTCTCTCAGTGGGCTGGATAGCCCTTGCAGAGTACATTCAGAAAATATATCTTTTATATCGTAATGTGCAGCCGTTGGCAAGATATGAGCCTCATAAAATTTAGATGCCTTATGTGCCAAATGTGGTGTTTTTCAATTCAAGCTCCGCCAGGATTTCCAATAACGGAAGAGTTCGTGTGCAGTTGAAGATTACTTTGAGGCAGCGGGCAAAGCATGACTGTGTGACAAAGGTGACAGAAATCAACAGCGCAATGAAGCTATGACAACCCTATTATTCATGTTCATCCACCCCAACCCACTTTTCTTCTTTGCCTGAAAACCGATTCTCATGTCCGTCTCCGTCCGGAGAAACCTGAAAACACACCGTTAAAATAAAACACAAACAAGGACATCGACGGCCTACCTCACAATCGGTTTCTCCGCTATGGTAATCACGAAGTCGCTTCGTTCCAACCGGGATTGTGGGTTCAGATAATGTCCGTTTTCTACTGGTATCATCACTTGACAGACTTAGGAGTCCCGATATCAGTTCAAGAGGACGAGGCTGGCTCCCAACTCGGCAGTGCATGAATGTTTCATTACGATGCTCGAGGATGAATTGAAGAATTAACCGCTGGAAGGCTTCATTCGTATACCCTGGATCGTTTCGCGGGTCGGATGATTCGACCCAATGTCTGTCAGCATTAATGATGGAGGCAAGCCCGTCGAGCAGAGGCCAGAGGGGTCGATAGACTGAATGGGTGGCACCATCCAAGCTGCTCCCCAACAAACGAATACGAGCCGAGACCGATCCCGTGAAACCTGTCCAGATACTAGCGTCGATCGGTTCCATTTGTTCATTTTCCGGTTGCGCACATACAAGCCAGTAGAAAAAGAGCCAAAACACGGATTCCGTGTCGTGATCGAGTTCGTGCCTCCATTGATATTGGTGATCAGTACCCTCCGTCGAAATGAAATAAGCCTCGCGCGGTCTATATGGGAATTTCTTGACGCGATCCGGGTGGCAGGTCTCATAACATTCGGGACTCTTGGGCACTTCGGGAATAAAAATTTGATCGCGGTAGGGTGACACAGC
Source organism: Russula aff. rugulosa BPL654 (assembly GCA_022496225.1). Lineage (NCBI taxonomy): Eukaryota > Fungi > Basidiomycota > Agaricomycetes > Russulales > Russulaceae > Russula > Russula aff. rugulosa BPL654. The sequence goes on along the minus strand of WTXE01000041.1, from coordinate 130,765 downwards.
CCCTCCTAATTCAACAGCGCGAGCCATGAAAACAGGCGTGCCCTGATGACATTACAGATGTGAGTGACTTATAAATAAAGGGGGGATGCGACAAACGATCGGGGCGATTCGCTCGTATTCAAGATGCCACTTGCTCTCAAGGTGTTCCGCATGGTTGAAGTCAATGAGGAGTACTGAGGTTTTTTGGGGATTAGTACTGCGTCACATCAGCATAGTATCCACAATTCTGCAGCATCTCTACACACCTCTCGCCGAGAATATATTTGATGAAGCAGATAGGCTGTCCCTCTGGCCCAACCATCTCGTTTGTACCACCAGACCGAAAACCAGTCGAAGAGGGAAGATCGTCCTCGACGTAGAGAACGTTTCCTTTGCTGATGTCGCGATGAAGGACACGACGGTTGAAACGCAAGTACCGCAACACTGCAAAGCCGTGGTGAGCATTCAGAATGTGGATAGGAGATACACTACCTTCTAGGATGTCAAAGACAATCTCCAACACCTGCGCGACAGTAGGGATAGTCATAAAGGGCTTTCCAACTTGCCGCAGTCCCAAGCGGTGCTTTTCTCTGGATTTGCACAAATTCCTGGAGATCTTTATTACTTCGTGATAGACGGGTTCTACCACTCCAGGCACCTTCTCTGGGCTGTGAACCTGTGTGAGGATACTTTGTTCGTAGAACCGAGTTCCAACTCGGCATAGCTGGTCTTTGACCACAGTCAAAGGTCTGCCGTTAATGTTGACTTTGGAATTGGGGTTTATTAAAATGTGTGTGCGGGTCCCAAATGGATTGCTAGCATATATGGGACGGAGGTCGGTGATGGTGATTGGATCTCTGGCCACACCGGTAATTTGTACATTGTACGTAACAATGCTCTCTTGCAGGTTTGGGACCATCTGCACGTATGACGAATCCGAAAATGGCCCGGATCGTAGAGGCGATATATAAAAGCATACATAAGTTTATGAAGCTCCTTGCTATGCCACCCAACAGAGAGGGTGCATATGCCAGTGCCGCCAATCCCAAGCAGAAATGTGATATCAGATTTTGAAGTGATCAACCCTTGTGCAACGTGCAGGTCAGGTCTCGCCAGTAAGAGATTATGCAGGTATGTCATTGCTTGTCTCTCTTGGTCATTGTGGTTCTTTCCTTGGGATGCCTTTTCACCGATGAGCTGGACACATGGCCAGAGCGTGGTATTGTTGCTTCCCCAATTGTTCATGAAAGCGGCAGTGTAGTCTGGTTTGCAATCAGTTGCTGTGATATGGCTGCCATGGCATTGTGATCCAGTGGTCTTGAACACCAGAAGGTCCCCATTGGTAAAATCTACAGAGGATTAAAGGTAAACAGAAGAGCAAGTATAGAAGGCACTCACACAGATCCTTCACGGATTTTGCCATAGCATTGGCCACCTCAACAAAGGTATCCAGTGTGACTTGACCATTAAATATCGGAATTTTTGATGGGAGACAGTCATGCGAAACATTCAAAAACTCCAAGAAGGGTGTCTGTTCGATATATCTCAACCGGACGATGCCCTCATCATACTCAAGCGCTTCAACTTCACTGTTCTAGCCCAGCAAAATATTTAGATATTTCTCTTTCGAAGGATGAAGTTGAGTGATTATGTATACTGACTTGAGCAAGCACCCCCAATGGTGGTGGATGAGAAGATGTCAACAGTGAAGAAGACATGGCAGTTGGAAAGCAACACGAAGACACGGTCCGGTCTCCTCCAGTACCCCTAAGTTAGTCTACCAATCTCCGCGCAACTTCAATATCAATATTTCGACCGGAAAACTTCGATCACCTGATGGCGGACAATACCAGTCCAAAATCCTGCTTAATTTTTACGTAGTTGCAAGGTCTATAAGAAATGCTGTACAAACAAATCTGATGCAATGAAGGCCGTAGGAGAGACAGGAATTGGCGCTGTCGAGGGGCATTTGGCAGCCACCTCCGGCAGGTGGATGGCGTGCGGGCATGGCCTAAGGGCTTGGCACGGACAACGTGGGAGAGACATCCGAAACGAGGGGGCCGGCGAAGAGGAAGCGGTCATTGTCTCCGCATTGCCTGAGCCACGTGCTACGCGTCTCGCACTCCAGGCAGCCCTTGCCTTGCCCCTGGGATTGCACAGGCGCGACTTGTGTTCGAGCTTCGCTAAGCCGTGTTGTGAGTCGATGGGACGGCGGTGGCGACGACGATAACGAATCGATGGATATGACATCGGATTCTTCTGGCGGAAGAGGGTCGGAGGGGGGTCGAGAGGGTGGGACACTCTCAGATAGGGAAGGAAGGAACAAAGGGTTCTTTGGTGAGTGCCGTGGGGAGGAGTGTGATGACGAGGAGTGATTGGTACTGTTCGCGAGAACAATTCCGCGGAGTCGTGCATCTTGCGTCATTACGCGTTTAATCCTCCTTATTCCTGCACAAACGGATCAAAGCGGCGACACGTCACACCCATGCGGCGGGAGCAACGGGAGCAAAATGGATATGGATGATCCTGAGTTTTGGGGGAAAACACGTAAGGGGACAAGAGGTGCCGAAATAAGAAAAAAGGTTTACAAAGAGTACCACCAGACACACCTGCGTCCTCACTCGACGCATCGTCGTCACTGATATTTTTCACCGCAGTCTCCGGCGCCAACGCCGCCAGTTACGGTTGAGGTTGCAAGTTGCGCCTTGCAGAGGAGGAAACACGAGAGGGTTCAAGATAATCGGGATCGAGTGTGATATCGGCCATAATCTCGCGTTCTTGTGGCGAAAGCGTGGTAACGCTTGGGAAGAGTACTGCGCTAGCGGCGGATGGTCCGAAATGCGATGATGATAAGGTGGTGGCGGTGGCGGTGGTGGTAGTTGTGGATAATATATGCGCAACTCCTGTCTAATTTTAATTTTTTTTGCAACGCGTCTCCGCTCCGACGGCATGTGTGACAGTCTCCCACGTCCAAAAAAAGGGCCTTGCAAGAAACGTCGTAGTGGGATGTCATCACGCACGCGGAGCGTTGAAGCGAACGTGTCACCAGCCCAGAAGCACGTCCTGTACAATACCAACGACATCAGCAACGGCCATTGTATCGTGCCTGCGACGGTGGCAGCGGGGATGAGTACAATACTCACGCCATTGCACCAAGATGTCTGGTCGTGCTATCCCGATGGGTCCGGCGCGCCAGCATGGACGTTTGAGCACGTAGGCTTACAAGCGATGGCAATGAACATGAATCAATGGCGAAAAGAGAGAGCCCCTTCCGGTCACGCGAAGCCACGTTTTGTGACACGGCTCAACGCATCAGAAGTGTATTTGCCTCCACACCCTTTGATGTGCCGCTATCAAGAGAGTACACAACTGCCAATGCATGTCCCATATGTCCCACATGCCCCACCACAATCGCCCCATAACAACATCAGGAAGTTACAAAGAAATGCTGCGTGTGAGTCGTCACTAGGGGTCTAGGGAAGCTCACGGCTGGCGCAGTTGGCCGATTTGTGACAAGACTGTGTTACGTTTGTCAGGTTCTTTCTTCCCGCCTGCGGTGTTCTTCCCAAGCATGTTCGCACCAATCATCAGTGAAAGACTTTCATGCTCATCCAGTCCAGACAATTGATTGCGTACTACCGACATATTTTCGTGATTACAGTTCATTGACCATACGATTGCTTAAGAGGTCTTATACATTGTGGTTGTATCCGTATAACCCGTATCCGGCATCAATACTGTGGATCTGGGTGTCGTAAAGGCATATTTAATGAGTAGCGCCCATACTTGTCAGAAGTTCCACCATGTCTTGACGACCTGCGTCCAACGCCAGTTGAAGCGGAGTATTACCGTCACAGTTCACGGCATGTATATTCGCGCCATGCTCGATCAGCATGCGCGAACCCTCGACAGACCCATTAGTAGGTGCGCGACCCTGCTTCTGCCACCATGAAGAATGATGCAGCGGGGTGTAAGCGTCATAATCCTGAGAATCCACCTCCGCACCGTGGTCCAGGATCAACTTCATGATCTTGAGCTGATCACGGAAATCGAACGGACTCGCAGCTCGGTGCAATGGAACCTCTCCCCAGCCGTTCTGTAGGTTGACATCAGCACCGCGCTCGATTAGAGTTGGACGATTTCGAGGTGGCCCCTGTAGGTCGCCATGTACAGCGGAACCCGAAGTCGGGCATCGGGACCATTGACATCTGCGCCATGATCGAGCAACCACCGCACCATCTCGACGCGTCCTTCGATGGAAGCCGCATACAGCGGTGTTCGGTTCGACCAGCCATGGATATCGACCTCCGCACCGTGTGATGCAGTAGCTCCGCAACCCGGAAATGTTTCTCAGTAATGCTGCGACCAAGGGGGCCTCTACTTGACCGCCCTTCATATTTACTTCCTCCGGGTCCTTGTGAATGAGGTATTTGGACACGTCATAAAATCCACACAGTGCTGCGTAGTACAGAGGGTTTGCGCCAGGAATGAGCCCGTAGGGTGTGGTGAAATGTACCCAGGATTTGTCTATGTCGTGAATATCTATCCATGTTGTCCAATGTGGTTTGTCCGAGTCGAAGAAATGTACCAACGCTTCCGGTATACCCGATGCCACGTCCTCGAACTGTGCATGGTTGACCCAGTGTTCAGCAGCATACTGCGCGAGAGGAATTTTCGCGACATTATGCGGGTCGGTGGTATAGTCCAAGCGGAGTAGGACGCCCAGGCAGGCCTGGGCGAGGATGGAGTGGGCAGGCTGGAGATGAATGTGATACCGGGAGACATCTTCGTTTTTCGAGTTTGCGAGCCGCTCTGAGGTCAAGAATTCCTTGACTGAAAAGTGAGAAAACTGCACCACTGGATTGTCGCCATCATGAACGACGGCTATCAGGCTAGAACAGGTTGACAGCACAGCTTCGTGTTGATCTGCCCATCTCCATTCTGGGTTTAACTTGGGGATCCCTCCGTTCCGTTCCGTGTCAAAGTCGACCGCAAGCACCTCCGCAAGTTCTTCGACATGAAGTGGCCGGACGGCAACGGTAAGACATTGTAAGAGGCGAAGGGCGTGTTCTCGGTTCGCCCTATTGATGTCTTTCAGTACGCGTTCGTAGGTCTCGTCCAGTGATTCGGGTAAATCATCAAGAATACCCCGTACACTTGGCGGGAGAGAGTGGCGCAGTGCTTCCAGTTGGCAGTACACCCACCGAAACCTGCGTCACAAGGTAAGCACGTATCCTCAACATAGAGATTGTCTCTCTTACATGCCGTCGGCTCTTTCGGAGAGTGTATCGATCACCAGTGTCTTATCCTCGTATCGCCATCGTCGCATCCTCGTGTCTGAATTAACGACGGAGCTGACATATCCGACGATGTCTTTCTTTTGTCCGCGCTGTTCATGGAGCGACATACAAAGAGACGTCAAGGGCTCGAGGACATGCATTATATCGACCTCTGGTCGACTTGTGACAGAAATGTGTAGAGATGGGGGAGACGTTTCGACGAGATCCTTGATAAGATCAAGGACCTGTTCTCGTTGAGACGGCATGCCGGAACTGTTGGGGCACTCGTCGAGGGCGTCCACAATGAGATAAACAGGGAATTGACCAGGGAGGGAAAGCATCTCTTTCAGACATTGTAGCAAGGCAGCATCGCTGGGCTTCCGTGAACCCTCGTCGTGTCTCATATAGAAGCGGGACAGGGCGTCAAAATACTGATTAGACTGAGCTGAGAGCTGAAAAAGGACGGAAAGGAGGAGGTCGTAGTGGTTCTGCTTGTCTTCGTCACGAAAGTCGCAATAGAAGTAAGCCATGGACGCCAATCCTGCCTCGCGTAGGGTCAAGATGTCTTCAATTACTGCCGAGCTGGTCCACCATTTCAGTTCAAGGCAAAAGAAAAGAAGCGGGGAAACCACAAACTACCCACCAAAGGACGCTTTTGCCAGACCCCGCTACGAAAGACAAGAGTCAATGGGATGCAGAATAGCAAAGGGTAAGAACGTACGCTTCCCGTGTACCCATAAGAGAGAAGGATTCAATTTCCATTTCTTGTAAATCTCGCATTCGAAAAACCACATCGCTGTCCCCTCGTGTTGGGCCCGGTGGGCAATGTTGTGGTTAGTTGAGGGATCCGGTGGGGAGAGCCACCTTCGAAGGTCCTGTCGCGTCAGCTTGCCTGTGAAGGAGACTGAGCTTCGAGAACAAAGAAACAATAAACCAGTAGGTGACGAACGTTCTACTTCTTCTACGTTGTTTATGGCCTGTTGCATGATCACCCTGGCTTCGTTCGCGTTCTGTTGCATGATCGTCTGGGTCTGGGTCGTGGCCTGTCGCAAAACTACTTTTGTCGCTTTTCCCTCTAACCACATGAATGTTCCAGACAGTGTGAATGTCCCGATAACCATGTTGACGAACCTTCAATTACGACTTGCACTTTGTTGTCAATGCTATGCGCGATCTTCAAGACTTCTAAAGTTGCCATCCGTGCCTCTTCCTGAGTAAGCGTATCTAGCCTCATCAACGCGTCCTCAATTTCGTGCTTTCCCAGTAGTCTCCTCATAATTTTCTCTAAACGAATCATAAGTCAACAGTGATGATAAATAGGACGGGATTCAACTCACTCGCTCGTTTCTGTTTGACGTCGGTGGTCGCGATGGCAAGAATCGTGAGCACTTCTACCATGATTTTTACTATAATATCCAACATTGGCGGAGTCGGTGACACTTCGGTATAGGTATCGAGCCTCCGGAAGAAGTTCTCTATGCGCACAAAGAGATCAATAAGCATGTCTTGGCTCGTATCGACATCCTTAGCCGCCTAACCGACACGACATGTAAACGATCCGGATTAGGAAGATCCTAGAAACATCCTCACCAAAAAGAGAACGCCAATCCCGGCAAAGATTGCATTAGCCGGCGCGAAGACCTGAGAAAGAAAGATAAGGGCTCAATTCCTTGCGAGATTGTCATCTGAATATTCACCAAGCCACCGGTGTTGCAGACAGCGCATGAGAACGAGTAGAGGACTTCCACAGTTGGGTTGAGCCATTTTGTTAACCTCTCGTCATTTCTGCGACGCTGATCAAATCTTTGGACTATCCCATCAAGCACGGCATGAATCGCAGCAGGACTGTCGCAGGACTGGATTTGGGCGGCAAGTGGATGCGTGAGAAGCTTATTCTTGGTTTTATTCTCGTATCTCTCCAACGCAACATTGAGGACAGACTGGAATGTGGAGGAGGAAGTAGAAGGTGTAGGAGACACCTGGGACATCGGATCAGAAAGAGAGTTCTCAGGGATGATTAGGAAATGGATGGTATATAAAAAGGAGCGCGGTTGTCAGGCCGTGGCAATTCTGCGCCCGTGTATGTAAGAGGACGTCTTGGATCATTGATTCGAGTCATCGTGTTGTATGCGCCAAGCCTAATTAGGCCTTGCAAACCTTGAGTGTTCAGAACATTCTGATGATCAGTGATGGATAATTTCAAATATCACAGACTCCTGGTGTCGTGCCTGCGTCTGGCAAATACTTTAGTAGTTGGATAGCGATAGAAAGTAAGAATACGATATTTGGTTGACCTTACATAACCCTTAAGAAATACAATAGTTTATCTACATACAGTAGCCATAGCTACAGATACCATGAATTAGTTGATGGGCGATAACGGCGAACATATTTGTGCCTATTCAAGGCCCCATTCCTTTCTGAGTATATCTGCGGCCTGACAACGCGACGCAGTCAGAGTGTGTCATCCGAATTACAATCCAGTCACACCTTCTCTGCAATCGCATACACACTGGTTTGGATTGCTACGCCCGTTGTTAGAGGTATTACGCTCGCATCAACGACGCGGACATTGACCAGCCCGTAGATTTTCAACCGTGGGTCAACGACACCTGAAAAACAAATCAAGATATTGAGGGGTAGGGCAAAAACGTAATCTTGCCTCCGAGATTGCGCGGTGCCATCGCCGTCGTGCCTAAGCGTCACAGCGTCAACATGCCATTCACGTTGTTCCTGAAAAAAAATCCCACCTAATGGGTGATTTGTTGTCTACGTGACGGTCACCTTATAGTTAGAGCCACGAAGTAGTACACGCATATGATACATACCCGCACGACACTCTTCACAAATTTGATCCATTCGTTGTCGTCCTGGAGTGATGCTGGAGGGGTGACCATCTCATCAATCAGGTCCGCCAAAGGCTTTGTTTGAACCCATTTTCGGATGAACCTCGTGCCATAATACAAAACATCGAAGTCTACAAACAATTCATCAGAGAGGCAGTACATAAACAAATCAATCCTTACCCCAACGTAGGTCTGCAATTCGGGGATCGATAACAGGTGAATCGTGGATATTGGTGCTATTGATGTGCTAGAAGGGGGTCAAATTAGGCACGTCAACTCAATTCGTTAATCACTTACGACTGAGCCCGTTCCAAATGCATGCTGTTTCCAACAGAAGGGAATGGTCAACACCCGGAAACCATCTATGTGACGGCATTTTCCTACCTGTTGAATGGCAACACCAGTCATGAAGTTTTCGCCTGGCCGCGGTGGACTCAACACACCACCGCTCGGTACGACAACCATTTCCACCCAGCCTTCCTCGCCGCTGTCAACTAGATCCTTGAGATGCTGATATTGCACTTTTTGAAGCGGTGTCAAGGACCTCTGTGCTAAATCTTTATCCAAAGAGGCGCGCATAGCTTCGAATTCGGAGGGCGTGGTCATAGACTGCAAGGTGACGGTGCCTATGTCGGCTACTGAGTATGTAAACACGCCCGCCTTGTTCGTTTGGCTATAGCAGTATGTTAATCGCACTGCGGTGGATACGCTAGTATCAACCTACAACTGCACTTGGTGGTGAGAAGTGAATGTTTGATTGGCGAGGGAATCTTATAAGGCTATCAGATCTTAGATCTAGGCTTCGAGATAACTATCATACCGAGGGTCATGACACCAGGTTTGAGCTTGAAATCTGAAAGCGTCACAGGATGATCTTGCAAGTTCTCTCCAATCTCAGGCAAGTCCAAGACGACAGGAATACCGAGGCTCTCCAGAATTGTCCTGTTCCCGACACCAGATAGTTCAAGGATCTGAGGAGTCTTGAGTGATCCTAGAGCGCATTGCCTCAGCAATACATAAACTTCGAGGGAGTCGAACGTCATCTTACCTGCTGCCAATATCACCTCTTTTGTCACTGCGACCTCATACGTTTTCCCGTCGCTCTGAAATTCTACGGCTTTCGCCCTCCTTCCATCAAAGTGAATCTTGCTGACTACCGCATTGGTGACCACATGTAAATTTTCGCGAGCGCGTGCATTGGCGTCAAAGTATGCCGAAGCAGAGTAGCTCCTCAGTCCGGTGTTGGGATCAACCGTACGAGCAACCCCTTGCGCAGGCATGGACAGGTCGGTGCCATCATCTGGGTTCGCATTCGGTGCGAGGCCGGCGGCAGCGACGACTGCATGTGCCGCCGGTACATCGAGGTCAGTTAGAAAATTGTTATAGGTGATCTGGACGGGACCGTCCGAGCCATGAGCTTCCGCGAGAGCTTGCTTTTGGGCGGATGTGAGTGCGAATAACGCCGGAGTAGACGTAGATGGGGCGGTCCAATTTTCTGAGCGAGTGAAGAATGGCAATAACTCTTCGAAAGTCCATTCATCTCCGTTTCCGAGGGTTGTCCCCCAAACGTCGTAATCTGCACGTGAACCGCGCTGCCAGACCATGCTGTTGATCGCAGAAGATCCTCCAAGGACTTTTCCTCTATTAGGAAGGGCTGGTCAGAGACAGACAAACAGCTCGTGTACGTGGATGGAAATAGGATTGTCTCTACCTGGGGTACTGTATAACATGACCATCTAGACCGGTCTGCGGCACGCTTTCGAAGCACCAATCGTACGTTGGGCTCCCTATGAGTGTGCCCACGTTGGCATTGCCGAGAAGATTCCCAGCAGTCGGAATATTGATGAGTGGATCGTCGGGGAGATATTGACCAGCTTCGATGACACCGACACGGAACGGGGATCCGTTCTTAGACGTAGGTGGCGCCGAGAGGCGATTCGCGACGACCAAACCGGCAGTACCACCGCCAAGGATGAGAACATCAAATTCGCGCGACGCAAATTCAGCCGCTGAGAGGGTAGAAGCGGGTACTGAAGCTGAAGCAATGGGCAGAGTTACTAGAACGGAGAGAAGGACGATGCGGGATAGCATCGCCTTGTATGAGGGCATGGCCACGTTAAGGACTTGTGACTACACTGGGCAAGGACGTCTTTAATGAACTCAGCAGCGCATTATGTTCGGTTGTTGGCAGAACAAGATGCGAAGATGACGAAATTTTCGGTTGAGAGACGAGCGCCGTGATGGCTGCGCCCCTGACACGGAATGAACCATGGACTCATTGAGTCTCGCCTAACTTAGCCTAAATGCATTCAGTTACGCCATCCAGGCTCGTAGGGTGATGATGTAAATACAACCAAACAAATGATTCGCCAAAGTCGTAGGGGTGACTTGGTAATATCCTCCCGGCAATCCTTGAGGGAGGATTGCAAGGAGGAAATTACCAAGTTCACCCAGCAAGTATGAATGAGTGCCAAAGGGTAAACCGGTAAAGACCCTTGCCACCACACAATATTTATTACATAAGTTATGTCGGGTCGGGTGCGTCACTTGTCAGGCTCCGTTGCTTTTGGTTTACTCAACTTTACTTCTTTCACTTTCCCATTCAAGTCACATTATTTTTCCCAGCTGCGGTAATAATGAGCTCTGTAAGACATTCAGGCTGGGTGCCTGGAGTAGAGACTATTCCAGAAAATGGGCTTTTCTGGAATGGGCTCTACTCCAGGCACCCAGCCAAATGGCATCATGATATGGGCTTTCACGAAGATCTGAGTCATGGCTCACTACAAGCAGTCTGCACTAGCACAGCAAAGAGTCATGAAAGCAGCTATCAGGTATCTATCATCTTGAATGCCGCTCTTTCACTGATGAAGCATATTATATCTTGCAGGCCAATGGGTTGGCATGGCGAAAGTGGTGCTGCCCACTTTGGCAGCCATATCACCATCGACTTCCTATCGAACAACGCACATGTGGTCACACACCATGTATATCCGACCAATGCCACATATCAGAAAAAGGGATGGAAAGCAGGCAGGAACGGATTATATTTGTATTCCCAGCTATTTTCCCGTCAAACCCACATTTTACCCAGCTGCAGCACCAATGTCCCCGTTGCTTGCATCTATCGGGCTCTCTCTTTTTATGGTAGTTATTTGGCCTCTCAATCTGACCTCTTTTTATAGCTTACTACCTATTATTAGGTAGTAAGCTATAGAAAGAGGTCAGTATCGGGAGAAAAATGGCCGTAGATAGAACCGACAAAGCATAGCTTATGTAATCAATTTTGTGCGGTGTCGTTGTCTTTAGCTTCAATTGCAAGCTTCAACATTCAACGTTCAACGCTCATTGCGTTCATTGATAGAGCCGAGTTCTTTCTATTATAGCCCACTTTACTTGCTTATCCGAAGTACTTCCTAACGGAATGCGCCGCGACAAAAGCAATGGTAGTTCGAATCACTCGGAACTTGCCTTTCTTGGTATTGGACTCGACAGATTCGGCCGCTTTCAAGGCGAGAGAATCACCGACGTTGTAAGCACTTCAGTACGGCGTAAGATCTGGCTGAAACTTCCCCACCTCACTAAGAGCATAAATACTTGAACCGAGATGCTATTTACCTTTGACCCTGTCCCACTTTGCTACCTGTCCGAGAATGCCGTCTTCCCTCTCTGGCTCTCTGGGACTCCCAACAACGTTCTCATTGTCAATCCTTATTCACTGGGTTAACGAGAACAGAACACTCTCACTCGGTGCCCTTCTAGGTTACTGCATCCTCTGTGTAGTTCGTTATGTCACAAGCCCGTACCGCAAGCTTCCCCCGGGGCCTCGTGGTTACCCAATCATAGGAAATGTCCTAGAGCTCCGAACTCAGCAGTGGCTCAAGTTTACAGAGTGGCGAAAGCAGTATGGTCAGGCGCCGCTCTTATCTCATGTCATCTCTCTCATATTAACCTCATCAGGTAACATCATATACCTTAATGCTGCCGGCCAGTCCATGGTCATCCTAAACTCTCAGAAAGTCGCCGCCGACCTGCTCGATCGACGTGCTGGCATATACTCAGATAGACCTCGCAATATTGTTGCGTCCGACATCATGACGGGTGGTCTTCTTGTCGTATTCACCCGGTACAACGATATGTTCGTCTATCTAATTTGACTCTAGTTGGCATGACATGACAGTCTTATCCTCCAGCTGGCGTCGGATGCGCAAGGCCGCCCACGAAGGACTTAACAAGGGGCTCGTTAAAGACTTTTATGAGACACAGACAAAGGAAGCGCTTCTTCTCGCTGCTGGCGGCCTTGCTGAACCTGCGCAATGGGACAAACATCTTCGGCGCGCAGCAGCGTCAATGGTTTTATCCGTCGTATATGATAAACCTACCATCAAGTCCGAACAAGACCTCAACGTCAAGCTCATCAATGACTTCGTCCAACGCCTCACCCGGGCTGCTTATCCAGGTGCTCACCTCGTAGAATTCTTCCCATGGATGTTGTATATTCCCAGCAGGCATGAACTCCGATACATAGACTCTTATTGTGCAGTATCTGACCTTAAGTAGGTTTGCAAAGTGGAAGCGAGACGCCGAGAACTGGTATAAGCAAGACTCTGCCATGTTCGAAGAACTTTTTAACTCTGTTCACACTAACCTCGTACGGACGCGCATCGATTCCATTATCAGGATTATCCTAACCTACTTCCCACAGAAAAAGGGTGATGACCGGCCGAGTCTATCTGCCACATTAATTCGTGAAGCGGATCGACATCAGTTGTCTATGCGAGAAAATTCTTGGCTCGCAGGGACTATGTAGTACGTTTGGCCCTGATGTATTCCTTACACAACACGGGTCGTTGTCTGACTTGATCTTTTCAGCGCTGCCGGCGCCGAGACAACCTCAGCCGTGATGGCTTGGTTCTCCCTCGCGATGCTCGCTTATCCTGAAGTACAAGCTCGCGCCCAAGCGGAGCTCGACGCAGTTGTGGGCCGAACACGTTTACCTACCTTCGCCGACTATCCCCACCTCCCTTACATCCGCGCCACTGTCAAGGAGGCCTTGCGATGGCGCCCAGTCGACCCAGTCGGCCTCCCCCACCGATCCACAGAGGATGACTGGTACGAGGGCATGTTCATACCAAAAGGCACAGTCTGCATCGCAAATGTGTGGTACCTTAACCGTGACCCGGAGATCTACGGCGAAGACGCTGGTCACTTCAATCCGGCGAGGCATCTAGACGCCGATGGGAATATCGCCCCAGGACCACCTGATACAAAGGAAGAAAGCCATGTTACTTACGGTTTTGGACGCAGGCTGTGTGTTGGCCGTCACGTGGCAAACAATTCGTTGTTCATTGACATTGCGATTTGCTCTGGGCAACCAAGATGGAGCGCAAGAAGGACGCGTCGGGTCGTTTGCTTCCCCTTGATGTGGACGGCTTTGTGGAAGACGGTCTTGTTGTGTAAGTGTCGATGACAGGTCCCTCGGCGAAACTGACGAGATGTGCCTTTCTCAGACGTCCTGTTCCCTACGAGTGTGACATCACCCCACGCTTTCCGGAGGCTTCCGCGCTCCTCGGACACGAACTTGAGCTCCGCGGACTGTGATGAGTGCTTCAGCACCAATTTAGGAGTTCCACGTGTGCTCTCTGCCTTGCAACATTCTTGCAGCCGCAAGGTGGCGGCGGTGTTTGCATAAAGGTAGATTTATTGTATCTTCCGAACACTCCTCCTGTATCTTAAACGTCTTTCGACTTTATTGTAAACTCGCACATTACAATGCAAGAAATGATCCTGTTGTTCGCTATAAGTGAGAGAAAGAGATCGTTCCATTTTGTACGCATATCGGGAAATTTTAGTTTGACTTTGTTCCGAGTAGCCGATTCTGTTGCACGCTTACTGTGGTTCATAATGCCTAACGTTAGGCGAATTGCGAACTGTACGCCTTCGCATCCAGATTACCATGTATAGACGTGATATCACAAGGAGCGAGTGGCAGTGTGCTGAGCATCCACAACAATGATTCCAATTCTCTTGATATGAACATGGTGCCCATTCCACCCGCAGAGTCTACGCAACCATTTGGGCAATTACTGGTGTCTGGCAACGCAAGCGCACTCACTTGCTGAGAAGTAAACATTGACGGTAACTCCACTTTTTATTTCATCGGGGCCACCCTTCAAGTTACCAAATCCGGTTCTTCCTTCCCTCTTCAGTCCGGTGTTGGGATCAACTGTACCTGTACGAGCAACTCCTTGTGCGGGCATGGATAGATCGGTGCCATCATCTGGGTCAGTTAGGAATTATTATAGGTGATCTGGACGGGACCGTCCGAGCCATAAATCTCCGCGAGAGCTTGCTTTTAGGCGGATGTGAGCGCGAATAACGCCAGAGTAAACACAGATGGCGCGGTCCGATTTTCCGAGCGAGTGAAGAATGGCAATAACTCTTCGAAAGTCCATTCATCCCCGTTTCTGAGGGTCGATCCCCCAAACGTCGTAATCTGCACGTGAACCGCGCTACCCGACCATGCTGTTTGATCGCAGAAGATCTTCCAAAGACTTTTCCTCTATAAGGAAAGGGTGGTCAGAGACAGATAAATAGTTTCGTGTATGTAAATGGGAATAAGATTGCCTTTACCTTTGGCATCACCGAGAATATTCCCAGCAGTCGGAATATTGATGAGTAGGTCGTTGGGGAGATATTGACCAGCTTCGACGACACCGACACGGAACGGGGGTGCCAGTGCGTTCTTAGACGTAGGTGGCGATTCGCGACGACCAAACCGGCAGTACCACCCCCAAGCAAATTCGCGCGATGCAAATTCAGCTGCTGAGATTCTGAGAGGGTAGAAGTAGGTACTGAAGCCGAAGCAATGGGCAGCGTTATTAGAACAGAGAGAAGGTCGATGCGGGATAGCATCGCCTTGTATGAAGCCATGGCCACGTTAAGGACTTGTGATTACACCGGGCAAGGACGTCTTTAAACTCAGCAGCGCATTAAGTCCGGTTCAAGTTTGTGGGCAAAACAAGATGCGAAGATGACGAAAATTTCGGTTAAGAGACGACGGCGGCGGCGCCCCCTGATTGGGCCCTGAACGTCTGAACCATGGAACGTGGCGGACGAATACCTAGATACCGAGAGATTCAGAGTACCCGGTATTGTGTATATGTGTGTAAGTTAAGTTATCTGCCACCTATTCAGTCTTGACCTAACTTCAGTTAGCATAGCAGCCTGGACGAGACTTGGAGGCTGTAAATACAACCAAACAAACCATTCAGGCCAAACAACCACCTACAACAGAACGCCACGACGAGTGGCGAAGGTAATGACCCTTGTCACTGCACAATATTTATTACATAAGTTCTACGTCGAGGAACATTGGGATTGCTTGGGAGATGTTTGTCGAATATATGGACCAAGGAGCATGGAGTTCCGTTCCACAGTATCGATGCAAGACAAGAGTTAGAGAAGAGAACAGAAGAAAGAAAGAAGACAGACGCACACTGGATTACAACTCGATGTCCTCTTCGATTGAGTCGACAAGGAGGCTGGATAAAATGCAGTGGTATGACGCGAGGCCTTGCACGAGGCAGTGAGAGGCCCGAACAGAAATGACTCAGTGCGAGTGTGTGACTGAGTCTGTAAAACATCCAGAGCTCGAGAGGTGTAAGCAACAAGCACATTGTTATGCAGCTGGGTAAATGTGAGGAAAATAGCTGGGAATTGGAGAAAGACGGTACGTAGAGTAATAGAGCCTAAATGCAGAGCTTATGTAATCACTATTGTGCGGTGACAAGGGTCTTTGTCTCTTTACCCACCTTTACCGGCCTTACCCTTTCAAGGCTACTTGCTGCTTCAAGCTTCAAGCTTCAACGATCAACGCCCATTGCGCTCACTGGTGGAGCCGAGTTCTTTCTATCCATAGCCCACTTTACTTGTTTAAGTTCTTGGTGTTGGACCCGACAGATTCGACCGCTTTCAAGGCGAGAGAATCACCAGCGGTGTAAGCACCTACGGCGTAAGCACTGGCTGAAACTTCCTCACATCTCGCAGCTCACTACGAGCATAAATACTTGAACCGATGTTATCTGCCTTTGACCTGTTCCCTTTTGCCCTTGTTCGAGGATGCCGCCTTCCTTCTCTGGCTCTCTGGGACTCCCAACAACGTTCTCATTGTCAATCCTTATTCACTGGGTTAACGAGAACAGAACTCTCTCGCTCGGTGTCCTTCTAGGTTACTGCATCCTCTGTGTAGTTCGTTATGTCACAAGCCCGTACCGCAAGCTTCCCCCGGGGCCTCGTGGTTACCCAATCATAGGAAATGTCCTAGAGCTCCGAACTCAGCAGTGGCTCAAGTTTACAGAGTGGCGAAAGCAGTATGGTCAGGCGCCGCTCTTATCTCATCTCATCTCTCTCAAATTGACCTCATCAGGTAACATCATATACCTTGATGCTGCCGGCCAGTCCATGGTCATCCTAAACTCTCAGAAGGTCGCTGCCGACCTGCTCGATCGACGTGCTGGTATATACTCAGATAGACCTCGCAATATTGTCGCGTCCGACATCATGACGGGTGGCCTTCTTGTCGTATTTACCCGATACAACGATATGTTCGTCTATCTAATTTGACTCTAGTTGGCATGACATGACAGTCTCATCCTCCAGCTGGCGTCGGATGCGCAAGGCCGCCCACGAAGGACTTAACAAGGGGGTCGTTAAAGACTTTTATGAGACACAGACAAAGGAAGCGCTTCTTCTCGCTGCTGGCGGCCTTGCTGAACCTGCGCAATGGGACAAACATCTTCGGCGGGCTGCAGCGTCAATGGTTTTATCCGTCGTATATGATAAACCTACCATCAGGTCGGAACAAGACCGCAACGTCAAGCTAATCAATGACTTCGTCCAGCGCCTCACCCGGGCTGCTTATCCAGGTGCTCACCTCGTAGAATTCTTTCCATGGATGGTGTATATCCCTAGCAGGCATGAGCTCCGATACATGGACTCTTATTGTGCAGTATCTGACTTTAAGTAGGTTTGCAAAGTGGAAGCGAGATGCCGAGAACTGGTATAAGCAAGACTCTGCCATGTTCGAAGATCTATTTAACTCTGTTCACACTAATATCGTACGGACGCGCATCGATTCCATTATCACATCCTAACCTGTTTCTGACAGAAAAAGGGTGATGACCGGCCGAGTCTGTCTGCCACATTGATTCGTGAAGCGGATCGACATCAGCTGTCTATGCGAGAAAATTCCTGGCTCGCAGGGACCATGTAGTACGTTTATCTCTGATATATCCCTTATCAAACATGGGACATTGTCTGACTTGATCTTTTCAGCGCTGCCGGCGCCGAGACAACCTCAGCCGTGATGGCTTGGTTCTCCCTCGCGATGCTCGCTTATCCTGAAGTACAAGCTCGCGCCCAAGCGGAGCTCGACGCAGTTGTGGGCCGAACACGTTTACCTACCTTCGCCGACTATCCCCACCTCCCTTACATCCGCGCCACTGTCAAGGAGGCCTTGCGATGGCGCACAGTTGACCCAGTCGGCCTCCCCCACCGGTCCATAGAAGATGACTGGTACGAAGGCATGTTCATACCAAAAGGCACAGTCTGTATCGCAAATGTGTGGTACCTTAACCGTGACCCGGAGATCTACGGCGAAGATGCTGGTCACTTCAGTCCGGCGAGGCATCTAGACGCCGATGGGAATATCGCCCCAGGACCACCTGATACAAAGGAAGAAAGTCATGTTACTTACGGTTTTGGACGCAGGCTGTGTGTTGGCCGTCACGTAGCAAACAATTCGTTGTTCATTGGCATTGCGATCTTGCTCTGGGCAACGAAGATGGAGCGCAAGAAGGACGCGTCGGGTCGTTTGCTTCCCCTTGATGTGGACGGCTTTGTGGAAGACGGTCTTGTTGTGTAAGTGTCAATGACAGGTCCCTCGGCAAATTGATGAGATGTACCTTTCTCAGACGTCCTGTTCCCTACGAGTGTGACATCACCCCACGCTTTCCGGAGGCTTCCGCGCTTCTCGGATACGAGCTAGAGCTCCGCGGACTGTGATGAGTGCTTCAGCACCAATTTAGGAGTTCCACGTGTGCTCTCTGCCGTGCAGCCGCAAGGTAGCGGCGGCGTTTGCCTAAAGGTATATTTATTGTATCTTCGGAACACTCCGCCCGTATCTTATATGTCTTCCGACTTTATTCGCACGTTACAATGCAAGAAATGACCCTGTTGTTCGCTACAGGTCAGAGAATATGATCGTTTCATTTTAAACGCCTATCGCATCCATGATGTCAGAAGGAGCGAGTGGCATCCACAATAATAATTCCAATTCTCTTGCCATGAACATGGTGCCCACTTTAGCCGCAGAGTCTACGCAGACCTTTGGGCAATCACTGGTGTCTGGCTACGCAAGCGGACTCGCTGAGAAGTAAACATTGACGGCAACTCTCCACCTTTATTTCATCGGGGCCATCCTTACCAAATCTGAATCTTCCTTCCCCCCCTCCGAGTCACGAGCTCCTCAGTCCTGTGTTGGGATCAACTGTACGAGCAACCCCTTGTGCGGGCATGGACAGATCGGTGCCATCATTTGGGTTCGCATTCGGTGCGAGGCCGACTGCAGCGACGACTGCATGTGCCGCCGGTACATCAAGGGTTAGGAAATTGTTATAGGTGATCTGGACGGGACCGTCCGAGCCATGAGCCTCCGCGAGAGCTTGCTTTAGGCTGATGTGAGTGCGAATGACGCCGGAGTAAATGCAGATGACGCGGTCTAATTTTCTGAGCCAGTGAAGAATGGCAATAATTCTACCTGGGGCACTGTATAACCTGACCATCTAGGCCTGCCTGCGGCATGTTTTGAAGCACCAATCGTACGTTGGGCTTCCTACGAGTCTTGCTATGAGTGTTCCCACTTTGGCACTACCGAGAAGATTCCCAGGAGTCGGAATATTGATGAGTGGGTCGTCGGGGAGATATTGCAACGACGAAACCGGCAGTACGACCGCCAAGGATAAGAACATCAAATTTGCAGCATTACTTGAATGGAGAGAAGGACGATGCCGAATAGCATCGCCTTGTATGAAGCCATGGCCACGTTTATGATGATCTTTCTCATGATCTTCAGGTGTGCCTTGGCGCTAGTGTCAGATGCAAGTCGCTCTTGTGACTACACCGGGCAAGGACGTCTTTAATGAACTCAGCAGCGCATTAAGTTCGGTTGTGGACAGAACAAGATGCGAAGATGACAATTTTCGATTGAGACGATGAGCGCGGCGGCGGCGGCGCCCCCTGACACGGAATGGTGGCGGACAAATACCTAGAGTACCCGGTTTTGGAGGGGTGTTGTGTGTGTGTGTGTGTAAGTTAAGTTATACGCCACACAGAGGGAGTTGAATTGACTTCAGTCTCGCCTCGCCTAACTTAGCTTAGCCTACTGTTAGCCTACTAAACAGAACGCCACAACGCCGAATGGTAATTATTGGCCCTTGTCACCGCACAATATTTATTACATAAGTTCTACGCCGAGATGGGATTGCTGGGGAGATGTATGTCGGTTCCGCTCTCTCCAAGCTACAAATTTCCCATCAAAGTCACATTTTACTCAGCTGCAGCACTAATGTGCTTGTTGCTTGCACCTCTACTGAATCGGTCACTCACACTGTGCAGAAATAAAGGAACAGGGCAACTTCACCACCAGGAGGGCTTCCCTTCAGCCATGGGTGAAGGTATAATCGAGATGTAGGTGTGACAACCGGAAACATAAGATACCGAAGTAACCTCAGCTACCCCACACGTCTTCGTGTGAGTCGAACAGGCAGTGTATGAAAGGGGCAAGACACCGGTCCTGCAGTGCAACAGCATTCCAGAACAGATCAAGACCCAGCTGACGTGCTGCTCATGGCATTTATCACCAACATTCAAGCAAGGAGTCGTACAATGTCTACATCTGCCTCAGGTGGGTCCTCTTACATGGTCCTAGTGGCAGCAGATGTCGAAGCCGTGGTTGTGGAGCTTGGACAACAGGATTGAGTATGAGCATGGTGCTGATGCTGCAAGAAGGAAGTTGTCGTTCAGAGAAGAGGGAGGGACGAGTGAGCATGAGAGGGGTAGAATATAAGGACCAAGGAGCGATGTGAACAGCGGTTCCACAGTATCGAAGTCAAGACAAGAGGCCAGGTGCGAGAGATACAGAGAGAAAGAAACGAAGGGGAGGCGCACACTGGATTTCAACTCGATGCCCTCTTCGACGAGAAGGAGGGCAGGTATATAAATAAGTTGTACCTACTAAGGCAGTGGTGGGGATATCGGTGTAAAAAGCGAAGCCGTGCATCCAAAGGGGAAATAAAAATTGTTAGTACAAAAGGAAGACACTAAAACTAAATGAAGAGGGAAGCAAATGACTGCCGTATGATGGGAGTTGTGTTCATTGAAGTCGTGAAGTCGTCCGAGAGTAGTGAATGAGAACAGGAGGTGAAAAGAAAGGTGAGATGTTGTGGGCGGGCGGGAAGGAAGAGGATCGGTGTGCCTTTGCGAATTTGCATCTTGTCTTACACCAGTGGTCGTAGAGGTGGTGGTCAGTTTGGTGTTGACGCGAGGCAGTGACGGAGAGGCCCGAACGGAAATGACAGTGCGAGTGTGACTGTGTCTGTAAAACATCCAGGCTGAAAGAGAGGGCACGAGAGGTGTAAGCAACAAGCACATTCGTGCTGCAACTGGATAAAACGTGAGTTTAACGGAAAAATAGCTGGGATTGGAGAAAGACAGACTCGGAGTAATAGAACCGACAAACATCGTGGAGCTTATGTAATCGATGTTGTGCGGTGACAAGGGTCTCTCTGTCTTTACCCCTTGGCTTCTTCAAGCTTCAAACTTCAACGTCCAACGACGTTCAACGCTCATTAGGCTCATTGGTGGAGCCGAGTTCTTTCTATCATGTCCCACTTTACTTGTTTAAGTTCTCGGTGTTGGACTCAACGGATTCGGCCGCTTTCAAGGCGAGAGAATGATCACCGGCGATGTAAGCACCTACGGCGTAGGCACTGGCTGAAACTTCCCTACATCTTGCAGCTCACTACGAGCATAAATACTTGAACCGATGTTATCTGCCTTCGGCCCTTCTCTCTTTTGCCCTTGTCCGAGAATGCCGTCTTCTCTCTCTGGCTCTCTGGGACTCCCAATAACGTTCTTGTTGTCAAACGTTAATCACTGGGTCAACGAGAACAGAACACTCTTGCTCGGTGCCCTTCTAGGTTACTGCATCCTCTGTGTAGTTCGTTATGTCACAAGCCCGTACCGCAAGCTTCCCCCGGGGCCTCGTGGTTACCCAATCATAGGAAATGTCCTAGAGCTCAGAACTCAACAGTGGCTCAAGTTTACAGAGTGGCGAAAGCAGTATGGTCAGGCGCCGCTCTTATCTCATCTCATCTCTCTCATATTAATCTCATCAGGTAACATCATATACCTTAATGCTGCCGGCCAGTCCATGGTCATCCTAAACTCTCAGAAGGTCGCTGCCGACCTGCTCGATCGACGTGCTGGTATATACTCGGATAGACCTCGCAATATTGTTGCGTCCGACATCATGACGGGTGGCCTTCTTGTCGGATTTGCCCGATACAACGATATGTTCGTCTATCTAATTTGACTCTAGTTGGCATGACATGACAGTCTCATCCTCCAGCTGGCGTCGGATGCGCAAGGCCGCCCACGAAGGACTTAACAAGGGGGTCGTTAAAGACTTTTATGAGACACAGACAAAGGAAGCGCTTCTTCTCGCTGCTGGCGGCCTTGCTGAACCTGCGCAATGGGACAAACATCTTCTGCGCGCGGCAGCGTCAATGGTTTTATCCGTCGTTTATGATAAACCTACTATCAGGTCGGAACAAGACCTCAACGTCAAGCTCATCAATGACTTCGTCCAGCGCCTCACCCGAGCTGCTTATCCAGGTGCTCACCTCGTAGAATTCTTTCCATGGATGCTGTATATCCCCAGCAGGCATGAGCTCCAATACATGGACTCTTATTGTGCAGTATCTGACTTTAAGTAGGTTTGCAAAGTGGAAGCGAGATGCCGAGAACTGGTATAAGCAAGACTCTGCCATGTTCGAAGATCTATTTAACTCTGTTCACACTAACCTCGTATGGACGCGCATCGATTCCATTATCACATCCTAACCTGCTTCTGACAGAAAAAGGGTGATGACCGGCCGAGTCTGTCTGCCACATTGATTCGTGAAGCGGATCGACATCAGTTGTCTATGCGAGAAAATTCCTGGCTCGCAGGGACTATGTAGGTCGTTTATCTCTGATACTGTACATCCCTCATCAAACATGGGACATTGTCTGACTTCGTCTTTTTCAGCGTTGTCGGCGCCGACACAACCCCGGCCGTGATGGCTTGGTTCTCCCTCGCGATGCTCGCTTATCCTGAAGTACAAGCTCACGCCCAAGCGGAGCTCGATGCAGTTGTGGGCCGCACACGTTTACCTACCTTCGCCGACTATCCCCACCTCCCTTACATCCGCGCCACTGTCAAGGAGGCCTTGCGATGGCGCCCAGTCGGCCCAGTCGGCCTCCCCCACCGGTCCATAGAAGATGACTGGTACGAAGGCATGTTCATACCAAAAGGCACAGTCTGTATCGCGAATGTGTGGCACCTTAACCGTGACCCGGAGATCTACGGCGAAGATGCTGGTCACTTCAATCCGGCGAGGCATCTGGACGTCGATGGGAATATCGCCCCAGGACCACCTGATACAAAGGAAGAAAGTCATGTTTCTTACGGTTTTGGACGCAGGCTGTGTGTTGGCCGTCACGTAGCGAACAATTCGTTGTTCATCAACATCGCGATCTTGCTCTGGGCAACGAAGATGGAGCGCAAGAAGGACGCGTCGGGTCGTTTGCTTCCCCTTGATGTGGACGGCTTTGTGGAAGACGGTCTTGTTGTGTAAGTGTCGATGACAGGTCCCTCGGCGAAACTGACGAGACGTCCCTTTCTCAGACGTCCTGTTCCTTACGAACGTGACATCACTCCACGCTTTCCCGAGGCTGCCGCGCTCCTCGGACACGAGCTTGAGCTCCGCGGACTGTGAAGAATGCTTCGGCATTAATTTAGAAGTTCCACATGTGCTCAGAGTGCCTTGCAACATTCCTGCAGCCGCAAGGTAGCGGCAGCGTTTTGTTGAAAGGTAGATTTATTGTATCTTCCGAACACACCTCCTGTATTTTACAATAATTGTCTCTCGACTTTACAATGCAAGAAATGACCCTGTTCAACAAGCCACAGAACGAGACTGTTTCCTTTTTAAACGCATATCGAGATCAGATATTTTAGTTTGACTTTATTCCGAACTGCCAATTCTGTTGCATAGTTAGGCGAATTGCGAATTGACATTCCAGATTACCATATATGGATGTGATGTCACAAGGAGGAGCGACTCTGTGGCATGCAATATGATCCCAATTCTCTTGCCATGAACATGGTGCCCACTCCAGCTGCAGAGTCTACACAACCCTCTGGCAGACATACTCTACTCCGCATTTTCATTGGCCCGTTGCCTGAGCGTGTATTATCGAACGCGCAACATTCAGTCGCGAAACATGTCAAAGGTCCTCGAAGACTTTTCGGTTTCAACCAGAGCCGACACACCCCAACCGAAAACGACGAACCTGTTGAGGAACTCATCAACCACTATGCCTATGCATTTCACCTGAAGCTCGGCGGCTCCGAGGGGGACTGGGACGAAGAGCGGGAGAATAGCGTAAAGAGTGAGATGTTTCGAAGGTGGAGCGAATCACCGTGGGGACGTCTCTGGCGAGGAAGGAAGGACAGTCCCAACGCGTCGCATGCGCGTTGGGTGCTGCCGAACGACGCGGGCTCTTTCCAAGTCGGAGACTTCCTCGGTCTCGACACGTACGCTAAACCGGCTCGAGAAGCCTTCGGTTGTCAACCAGCCCTACAAACGGTTCACACACCGAAGAAGGCGCGTCCACATCTCACCGGGCACTCTACGGTGACCCTTCGACAAGGACTGGCGATACATTCTTGACCGCACACTCTCACATTGGTCTGGAACCGGAAACCGTGCTTCCAGTGCCTCAGTCCTTGTCTTTGATAGAGGATTCTCCTTTCTCCACTGATGACAGTGACGTGCACGCTACTACCTCCTCTGCCAGCCTTATTCGGGTCGTTCCGGTTGCTGATCCGCCACCCATGGATCGTCTACGCACTGAACCCAATGATGAAGCCCCTAAACTCAAACCCGCGCTGAGAGCACGTGCCCTAGCTCCAACAAAGAGTGATAGCGCAATCATTGGTTCCACTGACACGTCCCGCTCGTTCGGTCAGGGAAAGGGAAAGGCTAAGATTAAGGCCAAGAAGGTCATTGTTCGCGTCCCACACGATCCTTCCCCGCCTGTCCCTCCGGGCGAGGTATTACAACGGACTGGAAACGATATGCAAGAAACGAGCGCCGCAGCGGCTGAGGAACTTCAGGCAGCCAAGACTTCTTCCTCGATGCCACTGGACATACCCGATGAGTATGATGATGCCAAGATGAGAGGTGAGAATATTTTTTCTCTACTATCTGGTCAGGCCAACATCTCATCTTTGTGCCGTCCTGAACTTCGACCTGGTTGGTTTTCTGTGGCATCTGTGGTTATGGTCTGCGTTCAGACAGAATGGTAGTTCGTGTCGCTTATTGCAGAGACGACACCTTTGGACACCACTTTGACGAGATGCAGGATCGCTGTGCAAGAGATATGCAATATGAGGATTGGGCCGAGTTCATGGTGATCTGGCGCGGCCATCGACTAGAGTTGTACAGCAACTATGTACGGGCTTTCTCAATTCCCCTGCAGTGTCTCAGCTCTGATGAGCGCCTCCTAGACATTGCCTGGTAGAGAATGGGTCGTAGGTCACAAACGTCTTGCCTTCGTTGTCCCCCTGAAAGGCGCCCGAACAAGATTATCCCTTTACTCTTTTACGGACATGTCTTTCTGCATTATATGCCCCCCCGCGTCCCTGCTTGCTGGCGTGAAGATACTCCTGCCTTTTCGGCGTCATACAGGCACGAATGTCTTTATATTCAAACCTCGGTGCCGTTCTCGTGCGATAGATTGGATATGGCGGCTATGGTGCGTGAACCCCTTGAATCCCACGGGTCTAGACTCAACTCTACGGGATTAGGCGAGAAATGGATGGCAAACTCCCGCCATTCATCGAAGTTCGCTCACCTGTAATCGAAACCCGGTTGAAAATCGACATCCCAGAGAGTCCTGATGGTGACTTTTTCTGTCCTGACAATCTTGTCGCACTGTGCACGAGGACGTTGAGCACAGTACGAGATTGGGAAGTCATCATCAAAGAGCGACTCGCGGAGGGCGCGCACATGGAGCTGGCCTGGCGCCTTGACACGAACCTGGATTGGGTGTGGTGGCACGATGACATTCAGGGCCATCCTCGTTCCTGGGCAGTCCTCGCGGGACTGGCACTAAATCAGGTATTTTCCATTTCATTCCAGTCCTTTTTTATCGTTGTCGACACTGCCGGCTCCAGGCAGGGAGAGCTGCCCACCTAGAAGTACGTTTAGCAGAGCACACGGCCCCGCAGTTGCATATTAAAGATGGTAACCTCATATCCGAGCCACCAAGCATCGAGGGCTACGTTTCACGTGTAAAGGCCCCGTCAGGCACTAATGAAGAAGTGTACCTCACTGTGCACAATGGACTCCTTTTCACGCTTCGACCAATACACGCAAACGCGCCAAATCCACCTGGTGCAATTCCTGTACCTTTCGATTCAAACAAAGACGCCCCTGAAATATTACGTGAAGATGAAGTCCGTCGAGGTGCAAAGCAGGTTTTAGCCGCACGTGATGTGACGGATCTGCGAGCTGTTGTGGCTGTGCGACGAGCATTCAGGCCCGTTTACCATCCCAATCATCAGCCCGAACATGATTCTACGGGACCTGATTCAGGGGTGGAGGAACAAGAAGGAGAAGTTACACACGAAGAAACGGATACCCAAGATGTCGGTGGCGATGCGGGACTTACTACTGGGGACGTGACCATAATTCGGACGCGGAGATGCTTTGAGCTCGTTATGAAGACCGGACATATCATGCGGTTTGAGGTGCGCCCATACCAAACTACTCTTGAGGGCCCACTTTGACTGGGCTCATCATGGGGGCGTGGCAGACATGGTCTGCCCGAGTCGCCATAGAATGGATTGAACGTCTTCGTGTTCTCGTTCGTTATTGGAAGCAGCGCCACTTTGTAGACACTCGACACGAAATGGATCTCGTTCAATTTGCCACGGGCCGGCCGCGCATTACACCACCGCGTTTACGAGACGACGAAGACGATAGACCCTGTCCAACGGAACAGACTCCGAACCCTGCCGTTACTCTACCGTACCTCAGTTCGATGTATCACTGGTGCGTTTTTAAGGGATGCCGGCCAATCACTAGATCGGCGCGGATTTACGTGAGACGAGGACATCAGGGTAGATTCAGGTGTGTATCATGTCTCCTTATTTGTGAATGCGATGGGCTACAGACACGGATGTCCTAGATTGGTAGAATTGTTCCTCGTCACCGGTCAATTGGTGCAGTTTCACATCAAACCGAAATCGACGCACTATCGCCGACAGGGGAAAGCCGTGTCGTTACTTGACGCATATGTAGTATCAGGGCTACTGGCGGCACAAGCACTCCCCAAAGGACAGTATAACCCAAATAACCCCATCACCCCCAGGCGGTATGCCGACGGACTCGAGAGTGACGACACTGAGGAAAACATGTTATTCATGGTGTACTACGTTCCGCACAAAGCGGCCCAAGCTGGGAAGATCCCATCGTTGAATGCAGCGAAGAAAATGATGGTCTTCCGTTGTCGGAGTCGCGTGGAACGGGATGTGTGGTGTTGGGCATTGAATACGGAAATCGAGAAGCTGGCACGAGGGAAGAGAGACAGGGAAGAGAAGTGGAGGAACGTGGGCGCGTCGATCCCACTCGGGTGACTGAGCACCTTATCCGATTACACCGTACAAAAGGGGTTTAAACACTGTTCAACCGACCTCAGGTAAAAGGTTTAATTTTCATCCTTGATGAACGGCGAACGATTACTGTAGCTTAGAATGGAAGTAATGAATATGAACGAAGACGTAAGTTAGAGTAACTTAATGATAGAGAAAATGTGCCTGATATATTTCACTTTGACGTGTCGTTGTTCTCAACTGAGTCGTGATCCGTCTATGTTTGTATTAACAGATCCGGAGATATACACGACCGGTCTGATCAACATAAATCAGGCCATGGAAAATGTCACAAAGACGTGAGAATGTCCATCCAAGTCGGACAGCAGCCCTGACGCGAATTTCTTGTAATAGTTTCATGACTTCGGTCTCTTAGCTAAAGACGGAGAACGTTGAGGCTCGACTGCCATTCGAAAGTAAAATCAAATGCTCACCTCCATACCGGCTTCTTGCTGTTACCCTGTTTGCAACGCCTCCGAGGTCTGAAGCACCTCGGACCAACTTGTAACTGTGGAAACCAGGCGTTCATCAATATGCAACCCTACAACGGAGATGATTCGAAGAATGACGTGCTCACCGTACACCGGGAAGGTCCTGGGCGCGGCCTCCCCTAACAAGCACTACGCTATGCTCCTGTAGGTTGTGTCCCTCCCCAGGAATGTATGCCTGGAGGACTTTTCCGGACGTGAGTCTCACGCGTGCGACTTTACGCTTTGCCGAGTTTGGCTTCTTGGGCTTTGCGGTGAACACCTGCATGACGATGCCTTTCCGCTGTGGATTGGTATCCAGAAGGGGGGCCTTGGATAAGACCTTTTTTGGTGGGCTTTTGCGACGCATCGCCTGGTTGAGCGTTCGGAGTGCTGGCGCGGAAGAGTGAAAGGTGTTGCTGGCAGTTGACGTGGAGCATGGGTGGAATGCGGGAAATGCACGAAAAAGTAAATGCGTCCGTGATGGGGCTGGTCGAGCAATGACACTGAGAAAGGAGAACATGACCGTACGTGCGTACGTTGAGCTCGATGATTGCGGCCGCGACGGGACGGGACCGCTCCCCGGAGCTTGCCGACCTGCTTACGTGACGCGTCATGCGCGTCATGTCCTATCTCAGCCTCTTTGTTTGGTGTGGCGAGCGCGAACAAAGAAATCCGGGTTTTCTTTCACTTCCGACGCGAACCTGCTTCTATTCCATCTTCATTAATCTATCATCATGGCACGCAACAGAAGACGTATCGTTGATAACATGTCTGACAACATCGAGGAAGACGACGCCACTCAGCGCCGAGAGCCCGATGCAGATGCAGTTGACGCGGTTGAAGATGAAGAACAGCAAAACCGGCAAGATCGCTCAGCCGTGAGCCGGTCAGGGCGAGGAGAGTCCTCTAAGAGGGCAGCGGCGCAAAACGGTGTGGCAAATGAACCTGATGACGACGCAGAGGACGCAACGCCGGTTTTTGACGCGGAATCATTTGGGAACAAGCCATTGACCCGGCCTGATGGACAGAAGCTGCAGGGAATGGCTTCTGACTGGAATATGATTGAGACACACTTGAAAGAGAGTGCGTTCTCTCTTCTCACTGAGGTCTCTGCTGCCGTCGCGGAGTACGCGGAGGATAGCACGGCAAGAAAGGTGACTACTCTGCGCCTTCCTGCATCCCTCTGTGCTCACTCTTCATGTTTAGGAACTAGAGAGGCTGGACGTTCTCATGAGAGAGATCATTGACATTGATGTGGAGATTAAGTCTCATGAACAGACTCTGAAAGACCTGCACCAACAAGTTATCGTTGGAGATGAGATCGTGAGCCAATTCTCTGCATTGTAAATTGCTTTGATGAACTAAAAGGTCTTAGAGCGACGTGTTGGAACTTTATCAAGATCGAACACAGGACAAGCTAGATAGTTATCACAAAAAGACTAGTAGGCAAAAATATGCGAAGAGCGAGGCCTATGCTGCATTCAAGCAGTCAATTTACGTGAGTCCCATGAACCCTCAGCCCCTACACTCATGACACTGACACCGCCATAGGAGGTACAGCACCCCAACGAGGCAATGCCGCCTGTAGTGGAATTCTTGCCTCGAGGTCTGTCATAGTACCTACACCTCTACATTGCTCGCTGACACCATGGATCCAGAGGAGGGAGACAATAGTGATGATGATGACGACGATATCCAAGTGGGCGGTGTGTTGCAAGACATCAATTGCCCTATTACATTGACCCCGCTCGTGGATCCTCAAACCTCGTGGGCACATACCCTTTGGCTATCACAGAGCGCCGAGTCACTAAACTATTCTTTATTCTTTTTAGATCGATTTGTCAGCACACCTTTTCTGCAGCGGCCATACGACAAGTGCTAGGTAATAATCGATTTACAAAAAAGAAATGTCCAGCGTCTGGCTGCAATCAGATGATCTGTCTGAATGACCTGAAGCCGAATAAGGAACTGGAACGCAGAGTGAAGGCGTACCAACGCCGGGCGCAACGAAGGGAGGAGGACCATGATGCGGAGGAGATTGTAGAATGAGCTGAGTTTGGATGAGAGGGAACGTGACTAGTCTTCTTTCCCTGACAGTACAGAAATAGGCAGTGCTGTAGTGATTCTATTTCTACGCTGAGAGCGTGCGGAGGCCTTGAGTAGGCCTTGCTCCTCGCGAAGGAGTTCTTTTTTGAAATAGGGCATCGCAGTCGAGGTGTGGCCCTGGCCTGGTGGAGCTTGCCGTGGAAGCCGTTTCTCTCGTCTCGTTGTGGCCCCCTATTCCTCCCTGTCCCCACGCGAATCCCTCGCTTCTTGGAATCACAGCATCATTCGCCGCCTTTGACTGTGATATATTGTACTAGTGTGGCTATTAATGAGGTGCCTCACGTAACGCCCGGGTCATTTTAACTTAGCTCTAGGCTCTGCGATCAGTTTCTCACGCCGTCTGGAAAGGGAGAAATTGTGTGATGTGTAAGTCCTAACTTCTGTCAAATTCTAGAGGGTCCTCTTCCTTGGCCCTGGCTCGGTGCTGGAAGGCCATCGCACTCCTAATGGCGTTACAGCGATATGGCCAGCGATTGGCTGTGATCGAGTACCCCGCGAGATGATGGACCACCACATCCCGGCTTCGCTTACTTCCTTGTAGCCGAGAATGACTCGTGGCCTCTGCGCGGCGCTAGTCCAGTCCACCGTGGCAAAGGTGGCCGAGGGCACGAGGCTCCGCCTCGCCCTGAGTCGGTCAATGACACTGAAAGACATGGGAATGATAGATGGCATCTGTATGCAAAGCGTATCATTGCCTAGTCCGAAACTCACGCGCTGACTTAACACAACAGAACGTTCAACTTGCCAATTGTACCTTAAATACACTTACGAGAGGCGGTGTGTGAAATTCCCCTTACATTTCCATATCTGGCACAAAACGCCGGCCTGCACTTTTCGGTTTGTGTGGCAATGCAGGATTCATTGAACGCTGCTTGAACCGGGAACTTATTGCGCCGCCTAATGTTGGAATCACAGCATGGTAGTGCAACGTGCGGTATGCAAGGCGAATGGTCCGAAAACCTGAGGAGACCACTCCCAGCGTCATAAGTGGTTGCGGGAATAAGACGCGAAGGGGTAATTGTCAACGGAGACATCTGTCACCGCACTTCCCTGCATGCGAAACTGACAGCGGCCAATCGCTAGCACCATTTCGGTCCAGGGGTAAATCTGATCAAAGCGAAAGGGGCACGGGCCCTCGCAGGTGTCGAGGCTATCCGTCCTGACTGCCTAATTGCATGTTACTTCACCTTTTCCATTACAAGGACCTATATTGAGACATATATAAAACCCTTGGCTCTTACGCTCCCGCTCTTTGACTCGTTCTCCGACTTCGCCAAGCATTCCCTCTCAAGATGAAACGCGGTAGCTATGCCCGTCGTGCCTGTAACCATTGCAGAAGGAGGTGCGTGTCAGTGACTTTCGCCCGACGCCAGATCGCCAACAACGCAGAAACATGCAGAAAATCAAAATGTGATGGCCATGAACCAGTGTGTTCAACCTGCAGAAGTTCTGGCCACGATGTATGCGCCCTTTTTTTATGACCAACATCGACGTAGTTTTGATTCTCTATGAGCAGTGCTCCTGGGACCCTGCAGAGAGCGCAAAGAGGCCCACGACGAAACAATATGTCGACTCGCTGAAAAGGATGAACCGGCAGTTGGACCAACGAAACAGGTTCCTCGAAGCCCGGCTCGCGCAGTTCACATCTCGTCCAATGGACGAGGGGGTGCAGAGGGCAGGCTTGGCCTTGAATATCTCTGATCGGGCGTCTCCGTCATCCTTTGGTGGACCCTCGTCACCGGCGTCTACTCAATCGGAGCCAGTTTTTACCAAGACGGAAGAACAAGACGATATCGATCAAATTCTCGCCCCCACGAGGCATCTTCATGTACGCATTATTCGTCATAATTATTCCCACAGATCGCTAATAAGACCAATTTCGTACTGGTAGTTTGACGATAATGAACTGCAGCTCTATGGGCCCACTTCCATCTTTAGGCTAGCGCCGCGTTCCCCGAACGTCGGACGTTCAGCGATGAAATTGTGAATGGCAACACTGATGCGTATCGGATGTTGTCCCAGGCAAACCCTGTTCTCGACTCCGACATCGACTGGAATCGTCATCTTCCACAGGAAGTCCCGCTCACACGGGGGGAACATGATCGGTACGCCAAGTCTTTTTTGCGCACAGTTGCCTTTGCTACGCAAACTGACTCATGTGACCTGGTCTAGACTTCTAGGACTTCTTTTCCGGTTCTTCACATCATGGGGGCTGCGAATTATCCCAAAATTGTTCCTGCGGGACATGCATCGCTGTCTAACCATTCCAAGCCTTTCACCACCCCTGAAAACGGCGCACTATTCTCCCATGCTCCACAATGCCCTGTTAGCAGTCGCCACGGCCTTCTCAGATGAACCAGTCATCAAGGATCATGCCACACGCCAACGATATGCAGACAAGGCCAAATCGTTCCTCGAGAACGAGTGCGAACTCCCGAAGTTGAGCGCTATGACGGCATTGTCCATTTTGGCGAATTACTATTCGTCTACCAACCATCCTACACTTGGTTACATTTACTTTGGTATATTTGGTTCGGCGTGATCTGATTGCCTGATTTCTGACTCCATTTAATTATTCTAGGCATTAGTGCACGTATGTCTCAAGCGCGTAAGGCCCGATGTACCTCTCCATTTGTCATTTGTATTAACGCCTGCTTGTCACCGGACAGTTGGATTAGGCATTGATTGCTCGCCATGGGTGGAAGCAGGCCTGATAACCCATGCGGGGATGCTGGACCGCAACTGGGCTTTATGGACGACTTTCTGTCAAGTACGTCGTAATACACATCACGTATACTAACCTATTGATGTCACATTTCAGGATACTACTTGGTCACTCTACGTTGGACGTGAATTCTGTACAACATCATCGGTGAATTCCCAATACATCCCGGTACCGTTTGTCACGCCCGACTTGGATCCATTTTTGGGAAACTGGCCGCCAAATGAAAATGAATCCCAAACCGCATCTCCGGCATCTTCGATGCGACATGTTCTCTGATGCAGATCGCCAGAGAAGTCGCCGATACTGTGTATGTCGAACCGCAAGAAGTTCTTCTGCCTGACTTACTGATGGCCTACCGCAGCAGTGACTTTGCTCGTCTTGGAGGTCGCCAGGAAGCAAACGAGTTCCGCATAGCACAAATGGAGTGAGTGGAATGCCGATACGTTCACGCGCCACTTATTTGATTACTGATACCTCGTCCAGTCTAAAGCTCAGCAGTTGGAAGAATGACCTTCCCTCGGAACTTGACATTTCCAAGTCAAGTCCTGGCGTACCCCAGCCTCATCAATTGATGTTGCATATGACATACTACTGGCTGGTAATCCTTCTCCATCGACCTTTCTATCGCCGAAGACGGAGTACTGAGGATCTTGATGGTTGCGCGGACCATATAAAAGTATGTACCATCTTACATATATGCATCCCTTCCGTTAACGTCTCGTAGCCATGCAACAGAGCTGCCACTGAAATCATGGATCTCGCGGGGATATGGCGCAAGCACTTCCTCCTACGTTACGTTCCCATCACCATGATCCAAGTGATTTCTGCTGCGGCCACCATCTTCGTTGTGGCAGCTGTTCAGGCTGTATCAGGTCCGCGGATTGCTCGCAACGGTCTAGATTCGGCAGAAAAAAATGCCGGAATTGCAATCCAGTACCTTCGCGAGGTCGGAGAATCTTTCGCCTCCGCCACGAATGTCGCCAACATCCTACAAAACCTCATTCAAGTCCAAGTCCATACACGAAAAGCGCGCCGATCACCCGGATCATCGCCCAATGGTTCATGCCATGTTGCCGCGATGGCCTCCTGGCAGTCCCCGAACTCCCTGTCCATGGGCATCGCTTCCGGGTCGGCCGGGGATTCGAACCCAATCTCCCCTCTTTCGTGGACAGAACACATGAGTGCCCCCTTTGATAGCATGTATGCTAACGTGCAACAAACGATGGGGGGTCACTCAAATACCCAATTTTCCACTTTGGCGGGAGCCTTGGAGACACCACTCGGCTATAACCAGCCATTTGGGGACGGTCTAGGGGATTCTCTATACATTCCGCCTGCGGTCGCCCTCCCAGGGATGGGTGTAGGAGGTTTCGTCAGGGGCGACTCTGTGGTTCCAGGTGACCCCTTGGCGATGTTCAGGTTACCTCAACAAGCTTTTTACGCCTTCCAGATGGGTATGCCAGCAGGTCACTCTCCTCGATGTGATACCATTTCCTCATGATTGTTCTTTCTGATTATCATCTCTCACTGTCTCTCTCCATGCTCCCACAATTAATTTTTTTCTGGGCATCTCACTTGTGATGTGGTGTTGCTGGCAATACCCCGTGGACAACTGAGTGGAACTGGTTTCCTGTGGCGAATATACTGTACTCTACATCTATGTGTTCCAGTACTTTATCTCTGTGTTTTGCACGGTGCTGTAATCATTACCATGTTTTTGATAATTTGAGTTATCTTGCTGCTAGCGTGACGGTATGCGCCGTCGAGTCGTCTCGGCGCTGGACACTAGTGGACTTGCGAGTGGAATTGTCACAACGTGACCGTTTTCAAGTGACCATACTCACAAACACTGGAAGTGACACGACACGACGCCTGATGTTGTCCCCCCTTCGTACATGCACATCGAATGCTCTTCGTGCACTAGGACATGTTCGGCGATATAGTACACCGATAGAAGCCACCCCTGACGCAGGCGCGACATCCAGTGCACCTGGTGCACTTCGCCCACATCTCAACATCCCCGTGAACCCGAACCACGGCCTCTACGCGTTCTTCCGAAAAAGAGAGAAAGATGGGAAAGTGACACATGACACTTTCGAAGATGATCCCGGACTTCATGATATTTTTGGTGAGTGACAATGACGATTCCCTTCCATTAAGCAGCAGCTTTAATGTGGCTCTTTTTTTCTCCCCGTCAGGTCGAGCTTGGACTGCAGCAGAGCTGCGAAGAAAAGGTTTCAGGGATCTTCATACCCTGTGGTATGTCCTCCTGAGAGAGCGTAACCTTATTGCAACACAAATGGAGAGCTATCGACGCGCTTCCATCCCTTTTGGTATGTTGAGAAACGTAGAAAGGCGGGATCATCAGGTACGTCTGTTGCGCGACTGTGCTTCTCTTGTCCCTTGGACTCTGTCCTGACATATTTCTTCTCAAGTGTCGCAAAGGTATGGCGCGAATAAAGTATGTGATTAATGAACGGAGACTTGCATACGAAGGCGCGATGAAGATACATGCGGAAAAAGTGGAACAGGCAGCGAAGGAGAATGAGACAGAGATGGAGAGGGTGGATAGCCCGGTCCACCAGGAGAGCGAGGCGCAAAAGGCTTCACCGCCATCGTCGGAGGCCACTCAGGCTGCAGTAGACAGCCTTTTACAGCGTTCGACCACTTAGAATCATAGATGCATAACATATTAATATATGCGGGAATTTTCACTACGGTATTGCGGGTCATTCGCCTCGCCTGGTTAGAATAATGCCTGAGTGTGTGGCCCGATTAAAGACGAATTCCACCCCGCTCTTGTGCCTCCCAATCACGCATCTCCTGTGACACCCAGCAGTCCCTCACGGCAGGGTTTTCATATGTTTCCAGTTGCCTTTTGCCTCGCCGTAGGAGGTGTTCGACGGTGCTCACGCTCCTGGGAGACACCGATGACGCTTGGGTCTTGAAATTGTAGCGAACGAAGAGGCGAAACTTATCTCTCGATAATGGCGGCTTTGTCCGAACCATCCGTAGCGCGCTGTCAAATTACAAACCATGGTGATTGTCCGAGGTTGAGAATTACATACCGACGGTAAAGCGCGAGGACTTCTTTCTGTAGACCGGAATGTCTAACGGTCATGGTCGTACGCGTACTGGGCACTGGGCAGCGGTGGAGTCCAACTGTGACCGGGCCATTCGGCCCGAAAGTCCGAAGTAAGACAACAATTCTCCGCTCGGAGGCCGCTTTTCAGTTACACTCTGTCGCGACAGTTCTCTGGCATGTACCTTCGGGGCTTAATCCAGTCCCAAAGATGCATATGGACAACGAACCGATGTCGCGTTATTATGGCCAGGAAGCTTCCAACCGTTGGCGACTGTCGAGCTGCTAGCACTTCAACACGGCCGAGTGGAACTGGCTCGGACGAGCATTATGCATACTGCAAGGATTTTGTTCAGAAGCATGACTACGAAGCGTATCTTGTCTCACAGCTCTATCCTATCGGAAAGCGGAGTGGCTACTTTGCCATCAAAGCATTCTACGTATGTCTATAGACTGGGTTCCACGAACGTGTCTAATAAATTCTGAACAGGATGAACTAGCGATGGTCCAGGACAATGTGTCGAGTTCTGTACTCGGAGAGATGAGAATGCAGTTTTGGAGGGATGCTGTGAAGTCGTTGGCTGATGTGCGTTGTCCTCTCATACACTATTTCATTGGTTGTGAATGTGACATAGGGCAGACCTCCGCATCACCCAATCGCTCTGGCTCTACACGACGTAATGCAACGTACGCATCTTCAACCATATCATCTGAGGAGAATTGTAGACGCTAGGGTCTGTATCTCTGACCACACGCACCCCGAGCTAACACCCACGCTTGTCTAACCCGAACAGACCGAAGAGCTTAAAGGCTCGTCTCAACTGACAATAGACTCACTGACGGCCCATGCGGAGGCCACAGCTTCGACCCACTATTATCTCTTGCTTTCTTCACTGGGCTTATCCTCGGACACATGGTTGCACGCAGCCTCGCATCTCGGCATCGCGCACTCTATAGCAACGCTTCTCCGAGGGTTACCTTACCATGCTTCAAAAGGTCGGATGATTATCCCCGCCGAAACCACGGCCAAGCATGGCGTCAGCCAAGAGGATGTGTTTCGCAAAGGACCTGCTGCCAAGGGCATCAACGATGCTGTCTTTGAATTTGCCACACTAGCAAATGACAACATGATTACCGCTCGCGGGGTATTCAAAGAGGGGAAAGGGAAGGTCCCACGGGATGCTATGCCCGTATTCGGTGCAGGGGCAAGTGATACCTTGTGACGAAAGCCAGGGTCCAACTAATTTGTCAATAGGTGCCCATCGCGGTGTTTCTGGAGAGGCTGGAGGCGGTAAACTTCAATGTATTCCACCCATCGTTGCAACTACGAAGTTGGAAGTTGCCATGGCGAGTCTGGCGTAGCTATTACAAACGTACATTTTAGACGTTCTTTACGAAAAAAAACAGTTGTGGTTGTTTGTGGATGGAATCGCCTGTTTCCATTTCGCATAATTAAAAATCTGCGGAGTCCCTGGCCACTGTTAATAATTTACCCTTGCTTGTTACTTACCCTTACCAGCCAACCAACCCTGTCCCGTCCCCCGATACCGTCCCATTCTCCATTGTCAGACCATACACGAGCAACGAAGACAACCAGTCATCGCGCGGCCTAACAGCCTGGCCCAATTTGACTGCAATGGACCGTCTTGCCGGTGTGTCGCCGCCGTAGCCCCACACTTCCCGCTAGCACCTAACCAGAGTAGATGAGGTCCTACAAATCATCTTTAACGAAATAGACAGCCCTTCCTCTTTCGTGGTCGTTTCCAAACGCTTCTACTCGTTTTCGCAAGACCCTTACGTCCGCGCTCACTACTTCCTCTCGCGACATGGATCCGTGCAGGCCCTGTATTGGGCGCTCGGTAGGGGTCGGCTTATTACTGAACAAGTCCTCGATGTAAGTGCGTTTATAAACATACTGCTCACCTCCTCATATATGCGGATTCTATCCTCGAGAGCAGGTCCTACTGAGCAGCGGGGCACATCTCTCCCGTTACCTTGTTCAAATAGCGATCCACCATTACTTCCGTTCCCTTTGCCCTTTCATCAAGACCCCTTGGGTACGGACTTTGAGCTTGTCGACTTTCGGACATTTCATGAAGCAATCATCGGAGAGATTCGGGGCAATCAACGTAGTGAAAGGGGAGGATGATGGTGCCGTGTTCCGTAATTTCATCAGAGAGAGCAGACGACATGCCGATCGACGTGGTCTGTCAACGGATGCTATAGAAGAGATGCTCGAGAAGGGCAAGGTAAGCCTCTTTGAGCTTTCCGAAACATGTACCTTTAAACCTCACATTCTACAGTTCATTCCCTTTTGCTCCAAGGTGCGTGTCTCGAATCCACCTGAGTCACACAGCATATATATGACAATTATAGGATCCGATTATGGCCCAGTTTCCCTTGGCGCTTTCCATCGTACCTCGCCTTCTCCCGCTGGCTATCGCAAATGGATTCCGAATGGATAGTCGAGTGCCATAGACCACTTTCTCGTCGTAGATCAACGGCTAACGAGGAAATGCTGGTTCAGTACCGCGAATTTGTGTTCCGCAGAATATTCGTGCGAACCGAAGAACGTGGAGTGGAAGACGTTCTCCTGAACGTCCGCGAACTTTGTCGTTTAGATGCATCGTATGCGCCATTGCCTCGCCTATTTGTGGGCTCACTCAATTTGTTCGTAGGATGTTCGTCAGCCGCACCGTTGCTTCCAACGTTCTGATGGAAGCAGAATCAAATCGCGCTGGCTATGCCGCTCTCAAGACTCTAGATCGCGAAGGTGGCTTACGGTTCTCTCTGGCGTACGTTTCTTTCCCCCTTCCATGTGATTTTATTGAGCATACATGCATCAGTTCTCTGGTGGAAGACCTTATAAAGGTAGGACGATCAGGAACTATCTCTCCGGACATCGTTCAAAAGCACTTCACTTCAGTCATTCATCAGGGTTGACTCGATCACGACGCCATCCGTAGGAACATCACTTAGTTACCTTTGGAAAGACTTTCCAAGCCGACACCCTGTCGCTCAACTCGTCATGCTTCTCACGATCTTCACCGGCTGTCCTAAAGCTACGCCGGATACGTTACACTTGAGTCTAGAACGCCTGAACCTAACTCCTGTCTCCACTGAACAAATTGCCCACGTTCTCCTAATTCCATTTGTGGAACAGTTTTCTTCCATCCTACATTACGCCAGGGTTTACTGTGAGATTGGTGATGATATGACGTTCTCTTCGTTCCTTGCAGATGTTGCTGCCAGGTGCCTCGAGATTCCATCAAA
The DNA here is from genome assembly GCA_022496225.1 of Russula aff. rugulosa BPL654. Classification (NCBI taxonomy): domain Eukaryota; kingdom Fungi; phylum Basidiomycota; class Agaricomycetes; order Russulales; family Russulaceae; genus Russula; species Russula aff. rugulosa BPL654. Next base: position 91,963 of record WTXE01000041.1, on the reverse strand, counting down.
GGTTGTCTCTTAAAGCCTATTCATCAAGCAATATCTCACACCGGTTCTTGACCAGGGAAATATGCTTTGCTCCATGTGTGAAGATTATCCATCGCTCCTGGATGACATACAAATTGCGGCTACGACCAAGTATCGGTTGACCGTCGACAATTTACCTTCACCTGAACAGAGGAAGAAGTGTCCAGCCTTTCCGGGAAAACTTTGCCGTGACCTCAAGTACTTCAATATTGAGGCCCCGATGGCTGTTCAAGAGTTTGATGAAGCAGGATTGGGTAGTTCCTCATTACACGGCGATGGAATGGGGATGCGGCCGTGCGAAGGCCCGATTTCAGCTGAATCTTTCCTTGTACGCAGGCTCTACTCGACTGATGAATGCCCTTGCTGAGCCTATTCAGGGAGACATCGGACAGGAGACGCTGACAGAAATAGCCAGTCACGACGAGCTGGTCCCACAGCGTAAAAGGCGGCAGTGGCAAGATATTCTCACCGTGTCCTTTAGACGGCCTTCCGAAGCTGGTATGTCTACTCTCCGAATTACATTCTGCAAACTTATAGATCAATTTGTGGGTAGACCTACTACTGCCTGTTGGAAAATGGATTCGGAGTCAGTTTGGGAGGAAGCACCTCGTGACCGCGACTTTTATGGACCACGCTGTCGTCAACGATAACCAAGCGGTATGGAAGAAGTCTCGATCATGGCGCTAGGGCTGACTGTATCTCTACGTCCAGATTTTGAAGCACTACCTGTCGGAAACTCCCATGGTCCCTGTCACGCTTCATCATTTCAAGATGCTGGCACATATGGGGCGGGCACCAGTATGATCACATATTAACATGATTTCTTTAACTTATACCTCTCTGGTCAGAACTACGTGCTATTTGAGGCCATAAGAAAAGGGGCTGGATTTTTCTTTTCTGATATTGACTACTTGAAACACCCAGATATAGAAGTGAAGAGGGAAACACCTTGCTCAGAGACTATGCCTTCTGGGGCTGTCAAGGAGTCCTCATTCATTGAACCGTCGTCTTCGAGTCCTCCGGTTATGTTGCATGCCCCCGCGCCAACACGCAAGAGGCTTCACCGATCTGCTGCTGCGACTGTGAAGTCGTATGCATACGCTCAGTCAGATTCTGATGATGGGTTCCCGGGCCACGGGACATCTTCTGACTCATACCAACCGAATCGTACTGTCGAGTCCAATCTGCAATTGTGGATCAGACATCTCTCCGCGCTTCAAAAAGACGAAACTAAGAAGGTATTCTTCATGTGTCTTCCGTTATGATGCGAAAACATCGACATTTTACTTTCTTCGCCTAGTTCAACGAGAAGAAACGGCACCTCGAACATTCTAGTCTTTCTGGCCCCAAACCCCGCGCCTTCAAGGTATGTATTATCTCTACGTATCTCTTCTCACGTTGAACGAATCTCCGTCTCAGAGTGACTTCCTAAAAACGCTCGCCAATAACCTTCGTGAACTGCGGCAGCTCGAATCGGAAAGGAAGGTGCAAACGCATATTCCGGCAGTCCCAGATGAGAGCAGCGAAAGCGACGATGACGAGTATCGGTGTCCGAAGAGACCGTCGAAGCGTCGCAGGACACTCCCCTGAAAGGCCGTATACTCTATACTCTATAGCATGAACCTCCTATTTGGCATCCCTTGCAATCATAATTGTCCTCTTCATTACCATGACACGAAATTTGTAGCAACCTCTTCATCGTATACCGCATACACGTGGCTCGAAAGTATATGTATTCGCGAAATAACGACAGGAAGCAGCTTATCCATAACAATACGTTACTCCTTCGTACGGTACACTTGGTTGTCACACATGATACTTCCAGTGTACCTCGCGATCGCCTAACAACACCTTTGTCTCGCGATCGACCTCCTCGTCCTTGCCAGCGGCGATGATCTTGGCGCGACGACGATTCTCGCTTGACATGAAATACCACAGGGTACTGGCCATGGCAATAGCGAAGGTAAGATAACCTATAGCAATGATATGTGGCTTGCGGAAGTGATGTGCGGAGAAGGTAGGGCGGTAGATTAGCACGCCCGTGATGGCGCCCATACCACCAATAGTAATCTGCATTGCCACGCCTACGGCACGCTTAGTTTGACCGGATATGTTCTCCGACGGCCAGCTACGAGTCATGTGGGGTTATCAAGGGTTGAGGGGGAGAGAGAATACACCATATTTACCTCAGAAGTAAGGATTCTCCGGTGTAGACGCCCAACGTGCAGAAGTGAACACCCGCGTATTGTGTCCCAGCTATATTATTTAAGTCTACGTGGTCTCTCATTATAAAGATAACGTACCTTTCTTAGTGGTAAGGAGGATAATATAACCTGAAAAGCGGTTGGAACCGGAAAAAAATCTCAAGCAACTGCAGAGAGTCATACCAATGATAGCCACAACGGCTGAACCGATGATGAAAGGGGCACGGCGGCCGGTTCGCGCTGTTAATAAAGCACCGGTTACGATACCTATGCATGACAGCACGTATGGCGGGACGGTCATCCTAACAGCGCGGTTAGAAAGGGAAAGACGGAGCACGGCTAGCGGGAGATCAATATACAGCTGCGCTTTCCAAGTCGCAAATCCCAGATCAGCGATGATTGTCGGCTAAACAATATTAGCATCATTAGTACAAGGGGATAAAAGGGCGACCCCTGGTAGAGACATACCAAGAAAAGGCTCAAAGTGTAGAGTGTAAACGCGAAACCGTGGTTTAAAAGGGCATAGCCCCAAACGAGCGGGTCCACGAATGCCTGGCGTACGTATTTCCAAGCGAACACCTCTCGCACTGCGTCGTCAGAGTCTTTATCCAACGGGCCAGAAGGCGGGAGCGCTCTGCATCGGTCAACTGCGATCATAGTGTGAATGATAGGTCAGAGTCCTCTTGAAGCGTCTCCCATACCCATTTACTTTCTGTGGCCATGTCGGGACGAGAAAAATAGCCACGATTGACATTGCGATGGTTAACAGCCCCTCGAGAATGAAAATCCTGAAGATATTCGTGAGGCAAGAGAGGATGCACCACGAAGCGAAGAATACTCACCATTGCCACCCGCGTTTACCTCCCACACCGTCCAACTTCCCGATAGCATACGCAAGGACACCTGAGTACAATCTGGGCGCTATACGGGGACCACAAGGCGAACAGCATACCACCGAACGCTCCAGCTAGAGCTGCCCCTCCAAAGAAAAGAGCGACCCGCCAATGGCGTTCCCGTCTGGACCAAAACAACCGTGAACGCGAACAAGGGAAAATCTAAATGTCCTTACCGTAAGTAATAAACGGAAAAAATGAATACAACACCAGGAAAAAGGCCTGCTTCGGTGATGCCGAGCACTGGAGAGTTGTGTCGAACACTGGGACGTCTGCAGAACTCTAGCATTACTCACGAATACGAATGCCGAAAAGGCCAGCTTGGTTGGTTATGAGGCCTTGGCTGACAGATGTTACTCCCCAAGCAAAGGTGAGTAGAGGCAGCCAAAATTGGGGATCAAATCGTTTCAAGCTTTGGATGGGCATCAACTCCAGTCAGGTGATAAGTACAAGGTCATCTTACACAATCTATCAGTAGCAGTAGATGAGTGATACCACAAATAATGATAAAGAATTACCCTGCTCACGTTGGCAGGGACTTCGAAAATCACATAGGTGATTAAATAAAGAACGAGAGCCGTATTATAGGCAATGGGTGAGATGTGCAAGTCCTTGAACGACGCTCAAAAAGTCTCGAATGAGAGCAAAGTTTGCAGCAACTACCTTTGTCAGCCCATCGATTCTGCCCGACATTCTGTTAGTCATGTCATGTGGTACAATAAGTTGTGCGCACTCACTTGGCATTTCCTATGTTTGTGCTGGAGTAAATATAAGTAAACGTATGCGTATAAACAAGAGAAGAAATGTACAAACCGATCTAAGAAACTGAGCAAGTAGAGCAACGTAAGTATAGGTAACAGCCTGGGCAAGTGTCAGCTGATACAAAGAAGGGTGGATTTGAAATGCCACCTGAAATCTACTTTTCTTAAAAGCCTCTGATCTTGTAATGAGTCGTAGATTTCCCCACGGCTGATGTTCGCGTTATCCTCATTGGACAGATGCTTCTCTAAATCGGTACCCAGTGTGTGCTTCGACATGAGTCGCCAAGTGAGTCGCACTCAGGAACGGGAGCAGAGATCGCAGAAATACATGCGTTTGCTTTTATATCTGCGGCATGCATTATTTGTCAGTGCGGCGACGAATGGCGACAGAGTCTATCAGAGGTGCGTTCGGGAAATTCATAGGCTCGATGCAAGGCTCGATGGAGAGCATCCGACGCAAGCAGCGATGTGTTTTCTCGACGTGTCACGAGTTCCGTGACAGGCGGCGTGCGAGAAAAAGAAGTCGCGTCGCGTACATCGACTCCGCTCTCGGGACGGACCTGACCAGAATGTATCCCGACGGGTCAAGCACTCTCACCTTAAAACAACGTCTCACTGCTCTCACTCAACCTCCATCGTCCTCATCTCCTCGCTCCTCACCCATACGGCGAAAATTCAGCGCCCCATGGGTCAAACGAACAGTCCCTCCATGTGGCCATCAGAACGAAGACAGTCTCCAATCAATCATCGGCAAAATGATATATCAAGCTGGTGTAGACTATGAGTACGCATATCCCCACGTAATGATCTCTACAATTGTTGAAAATTTTATGACAGGACCCGCCCGATGTAACACCATTTCCCGGAAACTGCAGTGTCCTAACTCAATCGTTGTTTTCCCTTCATACAGGGTGGTTCTCAATGCCTCGGCACTTCCAGACCCCCGGGAAGTTGACTATGACGTGCTGCTTTCGTGCGTCCTATCTCCTTAACGGCTCAATTTCGTAACTGATACAGTTGCGGCCACTGCAGCCGGATCCTTTCGCATCTTGACCTTTACGGTGTGCTCCTTACTCCGATGACCGAATGTTCGCCTCGTCTGACCGTTTTCCTACTCAGTGGAATCTGACTATACTGTCGTTTTCTTTGCTGCTGGAAGCAAATATACCCCCGGTTGGAATTGGGTGTGGAAGGCTTATCGAAGTCTTAGTAGGAAGTATCGTAAGAACTTGAAACGATTGGCATGTGAACTTCCTCATTTGATAGAACGTACATTGACCAGCACTTCTCATCCCCAGTATATTGTGCACTCTAATTTCTTCTCCAAAAGTGAGTGGCTATCCACGCATTGCAAGATTACCCCCTGAACGCAAAAAGTGCTCTTTTCCCTCGCGGGTGCATTCATCAGGTTTGTACATTGTAGCTCATATTATGCGGTGGTCATCACAATGCTTCTTAGCCCCAAATTTTTCCGCAAGATCACATATATCGCTACTTTGAGTGCATTGGCCTTCCAAGTGCCGTTAACACAGATCGACGTCCCACCTGCTGTATATCAGTATGTTGTTGCTTGGATCTTCATTTATTTGTTGGTGACCAGCGCAGGGAGAATTTAAAGCATGAACAACGAATTACCTTGCCCGTCGAGACACGCTCCGATTTATTCGGTGTTCATCTCGAAGAGCTCATGGGGTATGATGGCGAGAAGGGTGGAATCCCGCGTGTTGTAAAGGATTGCGTATACTATCTACGCCAAACTGGTGCGCCTGTCAGCCCTTCACCCGAGTCCTCGTTTTAACCTGCTGTACAAGGCTTATCCGAAGAAGGATTATTTAGACGTTCCCCAAACTCCACTACTTTGCGCCAAGTGAAGGATGCTTACGACCGAGGGCAGGTAGTATCTCTGGAAAGGTTTGACGATCCACATCTCGCGGCTGTCCTTCTCAAGAAGTTTATCCGGGACCTCCCAGAGCCACTCTTTCCCGAAGCCTTATATCCCGTAATCCAACAGTGTCCTGTGCCAACAGAACACCCAAGCGATTGGTCTGCTATCTTGTATATTCGAGAGAGCTTGCTCTCAGCCCTCCCTGGGTGCAATTATATTTTGCTCAGTTACATCCTGCGTACGTCCTATTTCATACTGACATAAACACACTGACCCATGGTTCTAGACTTGATGCATGAGGTATCATTGCGCTCATCGACGAATTTGATGGGCGCACATAACCTGGCAATCGTCCTGTGCCCCAATCTTGTATCTGGTTCGTCCCCGGCAAAAGACATTGCAATGTGTAGTCTCCCTGGTGGACCTGTGCTTCATCCCGAACTTTCTGCTAGTACCCAATCGCCACACCACAGCCAGACGACATTGAGCATGATTATCAAGCTTTGCATCCAAAGGTATTACGAGGTATTCGACGAAGTTCAGGATCGGGGCGAGGCATTACCCCCCGCGCGCTCATTCACAGAAGATGACGTTGCCCCTTCTGGCTCATCAAGTCCGCGTGTCGTAGCGGCGCCACTAGGTATTCATTCCAAACGCCTATCGGCCTTATCGCACGGTTCGTCCAACCGAGACAGCCGCGGGTTCGATGATGACGAGAGTATCGATGACACCATGCTTGTCATGCCTGTTGAGTCAACAGGAGGGGCGCCGCCAGCAGGTGGGGTCCCAACGCGGCACGTCCCCGCTCCTTGTCCCAAGCGCGGTCATTGCACACGCTGGGTCATGCGACGAAGGCTGCAGGATCCGGACAGTCTGGACAGGTGCACCGTGCAAGATCGACAATTAGCCTCGAGAAAACCAGTGGGACGATACGCGGGAAGGGTTCGGTCACGATCGGACGAGGGACGGCGCGCAAGGCGAGCGGGGCTGGTGTCCAGGCCTTAGGCGTGACTGCCTCCGGTTTCTTTGCGCCGTTGCCGTCAACTGAAGAGAGCAATGGATAGCGCATGGGTTCACGCTCCTGGTTATGGTACTTACTTTATTTAATATCTGATCTATTCGTCTACTAGGGTCAATATTTGCCCTTTGTCCTGCAGGCCGCGGGTGAGTTGGCGGCTGAGCTTTGTTCATTACGTTCACTGGCATGGTTGAACATCCTTCTTTTGTGTGCAAAACGGCAAGTAGGAAATATTAATTTCCTTTCCGTCAATTGAGAAATTTAGTCTTATATATCAGCAGCTCATGTGAGATAACTACTCACACTGATGTAATAAACACCATCACACCACGTAGTGGACCCAAGTAAATGAGACGCTGGCTCTCGAGAAGACAGGAAAGCAAATCCCTCTCGTACTAACTTGGGTTTGAAGGAACGGTCTTCTGAACAGGATTGGCTACTGCATGAGTGTCATGGTCATGACGATGGTGACCTGGGAAAAACCAATGACAGTAAGGAACATTCCCTAACCATAATTGTGGCGCACTAGGGTCATTTGTTGTAGGCCATGACAACTTGGCGCGCGGCAGAATCGGGCGGCGGGCGGATTCAATATTCATGCAATATTCATGGGCCCACTCAAAATTGAAGCCGCTCATGTTCATCTCAGCTCAGCCCGGCATGTTTAATCAGTGCACCAGAAATGTAGTGTCACTAGGCGTGCCCATGCTTCGCACGGGAGCGGCTAGGTGCTCCGCATGGGGGGCTTGCGTGTCTTCCTCCAAAGTCATATGTAACTCTTAAACTCTATAAGCAGTGTGTAGTACGATCGTTGTTCTTTCCGTTGGGATCTTGATTGTTTGACATCAACTGATGGAGTGTTTAGTCGTCGTGTGATATAACACAGCTCTGGGCAAGATTTGTTCAGCGGTTCTTGTGTGTCAGTGATTTGACTCAAAATCTGAATTAGTGGCTTTATATTATACTGTAGGAGATAAGAGATACAGTATTGTACTGACTGCACAGCAAATCGGAGGTCCATAACAGTAAACACTTATTAGTAAGCGCCATAGGTTCCGAAGCGGGACACGTGATACGACGCGGTATGGCGAGTCATGCGGTCATGACGCGCCCGTTGATTGACCTGTCGACTCATCATGACACCCCACATATACCCTCGTATTTAAAGCCTCGTTCCCAACGGCTTCCCACTGTCCATTCTCCACCCCCTTCTCTTCCGCCCGTGAAACTGCGCAATGAATCTCCTCCCTAATGCCCCTCGGCGCTCGGGCTGCGTGGGGCCTCGGGGTTTGTTATTCAGGCCACGAATCGTATCGGCAGGTCGGGCATGGCCACCGAGGGTGACGCGTACGGTACATCGCTGAGCGGGACGCGTAAGCGCTTATGCTCGTTTAAGTTTCCTCCGCTGTTCGAGCGAGCGCTTGGTGGCCATTGGGCACAGGGCAAAAAACTCAGGGCAGCGGGCTTTTTGCGAAATTTTTGCACAGCAGGACGGGGTTTTCCAGGTAAGCAGTCTTTACCCCAAAATCTGCTAAAGCAACCTTTGGAGGGCTGTGCATGGGCTTCCCTTTTGAAATTCTTTCGGAAGGATCTCTGTTCTTTGTTTGGAAGTCCTCGTTTTCTTTGGACTGGACTGGGTTTCATTCAACCTGCGCGATCCGCGATCGATTCACAGATACAGAATGTCTCTTTTTCTGGTTTGTGAAACCCGCGACGGAAGTGGGACCGATAATCTGATGGCCGGTACGGTGCATTTGGGCCTTTGCATCGTCATCGTGGGCTTATTCATGCTGCCTTATGAATGTGACCCACATTGGCCTTAGACCGGTTCAAGGATACTGCATCTACTGGGCGCTAGTGGAATCTCCCTTTTGCAATTCAATGGTGATCGGTGTGAAAGGGACCTTGGTTCTGTCTGGACCAGGATCGTTGGAATGCTGAGAATAGGGTCCGCATTCGAATACGAATATGTGGGTCTTCAGATTCAACTATAAACGGGTTCCTAGTCATGGGACCTGACAATCATAGTCAATTGATAATGCTGTGTTAGGTATGTCGTGTCGGCCAGACATTGTTCTAATGCGCCCACGAGCGCCTTGAAAGAACAATGGCGCTCGTGGGCGCATTCCGCGGTCGGACGGGAGAGAAGCACGTAGGGCGCTCAGATGGATGAATCAAAGCAGACTCTCCATATGGACGGCGTGGAAACGACTCATTTTCGGTGCCGCTAGCTGTCGAGGTTTCCTCGGATGGCTCCGGTGGTTATCACCAAATTGAGGGACATGCTGTGTCGCTGTGTATTGTGCTATGCCTTTCCTGAATGCTGCGCAGCGCGCATGGTAGGCGAGATGATAGGGCGCATACGTGGCTCACTGCGCGAGATGTGTTGGTTAGGTACGACTGGTGTAACTTAGCAAGGGGACGAGTGTGATTGATAGATTGATGGGAAAACTGTGAATGTGGCGCTCAATAGGGGAAATGAGTCACTTAGCCGCGTGGGGTTGCCGAATTAATGGAACGAGATGCGATGAGATGCGATGCAGTTGCCAGATATGGACAGGTGATTAGTAACCCAGTAAGCTGAGCTTGAATTGGAAAGGGAAATTTTCCTCATAAAGGCCGACCGAGTCACTCATTGTCCCCTCCATTCCCCTCTTAACCACCATCTCCCCCTTTACTTTTACTTTGCCGTCTACCACATTGTCCGAAGTTTTGCATTTATTCCCTCCAAGGAATCCGTGAGTCTGCATTCCCAGTTTGAGACGTGTCCATCCCCATCGTTCTCGCGGAGTATCCCGCTTCTTGCGATTGCTATTAGTTACTCGTACCGTCCCTGCTGCGTCGTTGATTACCCAGTCGCTGTCGGCGATCCATGCAGTCTGTGACTTCTTCTGCGTTGCCTTCGTCTCCGCAAGCGAGCGGTGCGAAACTTTCCGATGTGCAGCAGCGGTCTCCGCGTGCAACATGGGCTCACGTCCAACGTCAATGCGACATGGGTCCACTCCCTTATCATTCGGTCGCAATGACCGTCGTCGCTAACCCCCCTGAGTCCCGAGTCGAGAGCAGCGCGCTGATTCAGTCGTCATCACCCAGACTCCATCGGTTGCAACCACTGCAGCCAACGCAGCCTGAAGGCACACTCTCCTCACCACTCTCAACTATTTCTCCAGACGAGTTCAATCACCAAATCAACAACAGCCGACATGTCGATTCAGACCACCCTCTAAACGGCTTCCCACCCGTCCAAATACCGGAAACATTGTCCGCTTATCCTGGTGCCCCGCAATCAGCAAACTCGTCTCCCTACCATGGCTCGTTAAACATTCAAACACATCGTCCTCGGACGTATAACCAGGTCTTCCATTCCACTTCGGATCTCGCCGCCCATCATGGGATACCCCAATCACTGCCTCCGCCACCTCGTACAACACCTCACCGATCATCAGAACCAGAACAGATACCAGACTTCAGTCTATCTACCCTCTGCTCGAATTATTTAAATATGCTGGCTTCCAACAAACCCTCGGAGCCCTCTTCTCTGCCCGAAGATAACGTGGCTCTTCCTATGTCTCCCAATGACGAAGCCGCTGCGCAGGCGATTGCCTCAGCGTTGTCAGGTACTTCTGATAGTCGTGCTCCCTCTATCCGCCTAACCGATCAAAATTCTTCAGCCTCGCCTGACTTCTTAAACCCAAGCCCAAGCGACTTCCTCACTTCGCCAGTGTCGCCATGGGATGACCTTCTGACAACGCCCGCTCTCGACGGCGATATGGGCATGACGCCCGACATTTATACTAGTCCTCTTATGGACTTCGGCGATGACTTTGATATGCCATCGCTATTTGGCAGCACGGCCTTCGAAGGCTATGAAGCCACCAAGGAGACCGTGGGCAGCCATCTTTCACCCTCTGATCTTCCACTCCCCGACATGGACGATATGTACAAGATATCGCCGGGAACCCCCGTCATCGATGACCCATCCATCCAACTTTCTCTTCATGTCGACGATTCTTCAGCCTTCCCGACGAGGCGGAAGAGCGCGCCGACAGGGACTCGCAAGAATGTCACGCCTGAGTCCCTTGTTCCTCAAGATGCTCCGATCCAATCTCGCAAGTACCGTACACCTTCGGCGACCTCTCGCAAAGAATTGCCTGCCACGTTTGCCCGGAAACGTGCACGAACTGCGGGACCTGGCGAGGATGATCCTTCTGTCGGACCTTCTCTTTCGGAGGAGGATGCCATTACGGCCAAACGTCTCCAAAACACCCTCGCTGCGCGAAGGAGTCGTAAGCGAAAGTTGGAGTATCAACGCGAGCTTGAGGACGCTATAGAGGCCGAACGCACGGACAAGGAGATGTGGCGAGAACATGCACTTATCTGTGAGGCACTTCTACGAGACAAGGGTCACGAAGTGCCGCCTAGGGTAATGCAAGCGTAGATGTTGTCGATTTGACTTTTTCTCCTGAAATTTTTTTTTTTTTTTTGCTGTGGACTGATCGATATATGGCCATTTTCTTTTTCATTCCGGCCCTTCGGTACTCCGTGTATTTTCTAACAAAGTTATCGCCTCACCCTCATGAAATCACCCCTCCACTGGTTAGGAGTATCGTCGTATCCCCTCCCCTCCCATCCCCTCCAAAAGCACATGTATCCTGGTTAATGTTTCTTGTAGTAGTGTGCTTTTGCGTCGTACTGATTTACAGTTTATGATCTGCTTTGATATACCATACAGTCGTCATTCTTTCAAGTAGGTGTTGCAGAAGTGAATGAATGAATGAATACTTAGTTTGCTGCAATTTGTGCTTCGGTTGCGTGAGCGTGAGAAAGAAGCGGTGTGCCTTGTGCCTCGTGTCGTGTTAAGAGGGGATATTTTGAATTGATGTCCTTTAGCCACGACACTGGTCTCAGCGTTCTCATTCGTCGTCGGCCGCAGTCATCCACTGACGCTCTCCCCTCTACTACCTCTAGGGTTTGTGGTCAATCAGCAAACTCGATGATCTCACCACATAGTAATTTTGAAAGGCTTGAAGGTGGGCTAGGACCAAGTCGCTTGGGGATGCGCAATATTGCGTGGAGGAAAATCCTTCTCTGTCTCACCATCACCCTCGGCGTTCTTTGGTTTTTGAGACCTTCAAAGGAAAGTGTATGGTCTATCAAAAAGCCCGGTCAGTCCCTCCCTAAGCCTCCACGTCGTTGGCGTCGTTGGCGTCAAGGATATGAACTAACGAAGTGATATTCTTGCAGTATGGAAACCACCCGTGCAGATCGACACCGATCATAATCGCCCGCCCTCGCGTCCCTTGGCCGAGCCTCATAAGCCTGAAGTTGTGGACGAGTCACCCCCCACACGACCTGTTACGCCCGATGTTGCCCGACCAACCTCATACGAGTCAGACCCAGACCCGAGCAAAACCGTCTTTTGCACCACACCACACAGTCCATCGTCACCGCTCGTACAATATGCGCTCATGATCGACGCTGGCTCCACCGGTTCGCGCATCCACGTTTATAAATTCCACAATTGCGGACCGTCGCCCGTGTACGAATACGAGACGTTCGTGCAGAAGCTGGGGGGTCTATCTGCCTATGCCGGCCGTCCAGACGACGCAGCGCAGAGCCTCGATTCTCTGCTCGACGTTGCTATGCGCGTAGTCCCTGAACCACTCCGCCGCTGTGCCCCCGTCGCGGTCAAGGCAACAGCCGGGCTACGTCTCTTGGGCGCCTCGCAGTCTGCCGAGATTCTCGACGCTGTGCAGTATCGCTTGAAAAATGTGTTCCCGTTCCCGCTGGCCTCTCAAGATCCGGTCGTGATTATGGACGGAAGGGACGAGGGCGTCTTTGCGTGGGTTACGGCTAACTATCTGATGGATACCATCCGCGCCGACTCGCCAAAGACGGCGGTGCCGTATGCCGTGCTTGATCTGGGCGGCGCTTCGACGCAGATTGTGTTGGAACCTGTCTTCCCGTCGGCGATGCCGGATGCTGCACTGGAGGAAGGCGAGCACAGGTACGAGCTGAATTTTGGTGGGAAGGAGCATGTGTTGTATCAGCATTCGTATTTGGGTTTTGGGCTCATGCGCGCGAGGAAGCGAGTACATCGCCTGGTCAATTTTTTGACATCTTTTCGGAGCAACGACACCAGTAACGAACTCGCAAACCCTTGCCTGGCCCACGGGACTATGAGAGTGGTAGAAGTCGAGACATCATCGGGCGAGAACAAGAACGTTACCATGGTTGGTCGGGACCTCATCAGTGGCTTTGAGGGGTGCAGGCACGTCATGGATCTCGTGATGGCCAAGGACGCGTAAGTTCCTTTATGATCAGGCTACGATGATGGCGGGCGTTGATGTCCTTCATTTTGCAGCGCCTGTGAAGTCAAGCCCTGTTCTTTTGATGGCGTGTATCAACCATCACTCCTGGATACCTTCCAAGACGGCAAAGTCCTCTTACTCTCCTACTTCTACGACCGCATCAAACCGCTCCTCCCACCTTCCGGCAATCCACCTCCCCTCACAGTCTCCTCCCTCGAAGACCTCGCGAAGGACGTCTGCCGCGGACAGGCCGCTTGGGAAGAGCGGTGGGGAAGCAATAAACTGGCTATGGAGGAGCTCGCGGACCGACCGGAGTATTGCCTCGATTTGACGTACATGTACGTCTTGCTGCGGAGTGGCTATGAGTTCGACGACGAGCGGGCGGTCGAGATTGGGAAGCAGATTGATGGGACCGAGTTGGGCTGGGCCTTGGGCGCTGCGATTGCCATGGTTGGAGGAGAGCTGACCTGCAAAGCATAGATGGATCAAGATGATACCTTTGGACTAGATGATATTCTTATAATATTCCACGGACAGCGGGATACCTCTCTGGATACTTGTTTGTAGACTACATACATACGTCAGACCTGTTTATATCCTTGCTTGGGTTAGCCCAACCTCGGCTGCTGGTTAATAAAGCAAGCATCGCTCAACCTGGGAGAACAAAGACAATGTCCTCAATCGTGTTGAATAAATATAAGATTCAATTAACAACAATCAAAAGGCGTGGACCCGCCAAGCTGTTCGTCCATACAAGAGGGAATGGTACAAATGCGAGGTAAAATGATTATCTGTATGCAAGGGTACTGATATGTCTACGAGATCTCCTAAATGAAATCTGCAAAATACATAGAGTCCATGAAGGGGTCGTGAAAGATGAAAAAGACATGTTGCGATAAGTTGCTTTGCATATATTTATGTGAATCTGTGATGCGATAAGGTATCGTCCGTATGGATGGGGGGGGGAATGAGGAAGCTAAACACGGAAGACGGTGAGGACGGCGACACGCCCATCTTGTGGAATGTCGTGATTAATACCTGGGAAGGAGTAATATCCGGCGATAGTCAGGTCATGAAATAAAAAGAGCCAGGCAGGCGTACCTTTGCTGCCAGGCTCGAGGAGTCCGGTGCGCCACTCCACTTTAGCGCCCCACCAAATATGATGTCCCTTCCAAAGGCTACCGGCCAGAGCGCGCTTCACGAACCAGTCACGGCCGAGGTTATACCCATCCGTGACGATCTTGTGTCGCTTCTGTGAAGGTTCTTCCTTGGACGCACTGCGTATATTACGTATCCCCATATGGTGGTTAACTTCAGTAAAAACAAGTCTAGTTGGGGGGGGGAGAAACCTTACCCGATGAACCACGCGCCACTGGCAGCGTGCGTGCCGTTCTGTCGCCAGGCGCGGAAGTGGTGTCCACCTGCAACGCTTTCCCAACATGTTCCCCAGACGGGGAAGTAGGACTGCCTGGCGAGGTATTGCTCTGGTGTCCGACCATTTCCGTCGCCCAAATCTGCGTCATGTATGTTTCCAAGGTGCAGTCCCAGACACTCGTCCGAGTACCCGATCGACCTGCAGTGTGCACGCAAACGCAACAAAAAAAGGTCACGCATGGGAGGGGGGGAAGGGGGTGGGGGTGATAAAAATCACTAAGAAAGCGACGTGGAGAGCAAGGTGTGTTTTTTTACTTTGTGTACTCGCGGAAGCCGTCTTCAGTGAGCACGAGGGGATCAGATTGCCCCGAGAGGATTATGTTGAGAGGCTCGCCGAGGAGCGGTGCGGTGAACTGTGGTGCGCCCGAGGGTTGTTAAAATCACGTGGAATATGTTGACAAGCATGAGACAAACGTCAAGGAAACGACCGCCATTGATGCGTGGGTCAGCCCACCCCTCAGAAATGTCTACTTCTTCCAGGTTATCGGGTATTGCGGTGGGGCTATCGTAACCTGAAAAGACCACTTGTGGTGAGCTGCGGTCGCCAATTGTCGAGGCAAGGGCATTGTGAATTAGAAGAGCGCCGGCTACGGGGAAAACGATGAGCATGTCGCCAAGTAGCTCAGGCGGAGGATTGGGTGAGAGGGGGTGGATGATGGGAGGAGGGAAGGACAGGTCGAATGAATGACTTGCGATGATGGTGTCACAAGCATGCTTGCGATTTTCCGAGCCCCGAACTCCCGAGAAGTTGCTAGTCCCTAAAGGGGTAATTTCCATATTCTCTCTTCTCTGGCCGTCTTCAATGGCGCGTCAACAGATCACCTCAAAAAATTCTGTCTCTCGGTCAAGAGACGAGGACGTCAAAAGTGATAGAAAACCTGCACCCGCTCCCGAGTCGGACGCTAAGAGCGAAGCTGATGGATCTACATCTACCGACGATGATGATGAAAATAGTGGAGTTGACGACGAGGGCTTGGAAAAACTTATGAAGGCCTTAGGCGAGGATGGCCTCGACGAGTTTGACCTTGCCCAATTACGCATGTTATCCGGCGCCCCGGCTGGTGAGGAAGCTGAGGAAGATACAGACGCAGAAAGTGTACCAGAAGATGAAGAGTCCGGAGACGGCGAGGAGGAGGAGGAGGTAGGAGAAGGAGAAGGAGAAGGAGAAGAAGACATCGCATTGGACGATGATGATGTCGATTCTGTCGACCAAGATGCGATTCCACGGAGAAAAGTCCAAGTGGACAACAAGGTGTGTCTTTTCTCGCTCTTCACTTGCCAGCTCGGCTTATTTTATGGGTAGATCGCGCTCGAACGCATACGGGATGCCATTAAATTGGACCCATCACTTCCATGGACAGAGACGTTAACTGTTTCGTTTCCTGAAACGATCGACGTCGACGTAGATGACGACTTGAATCGTGAACTCGCATTGTGAGCATTCTCCACTGTCCCGTTTCCTCTACGCCAACTGACTGGTCATCACTTATCTAGCTACAAACAAGCCTTGCATGGTGCAAAAGCTGCGCGTGTCCTCGCTGCAGAACACCACCTCCCGTTCACGCGACCGGACGATTTCTTTGCCGAAATGGTCAAGACGGACGCTCATATGGAGCGCATCCGACAGCGTTTGCTCGATGAGAGCGCGGGCATTGCAAAGAGCGAGGCACGGCGGCGTGAGCGCGAAGGCAAGAAGATTGGCAAGCAAGTGCAGCTCGAGAAGCTCAAGGAGCGCGAGCACAACAAAAAGGACATGGAGGAACGGCTCAAAGGACTCAAACGCAGTGCGTTTTTCTTCTCTCTCACACACCATTGTCTCTATCTGCGGTTCTAATTTCTATATCGGTAAAAAAAAGAACACAAGGGTGCATTACACAACGCGCAGGCAGACGACGAGGAAGCCTTTGATGTCGCGGTGGAGGATGCCATCGCAGACCGGCGACCGGCGAAACGCGCACGCGGGGGAAAGGCGGTGCCAGTGTGCCGCGACATGTTCGTGACAAGAAATTTGGGTTTGGTGGCCATGGGAAGAGGGATAAGCAAAATACACGCTCATCTACGGACGACTTTGACGCGTCGGGGCAGAGAGGGCGGGGTGGCGCGGGTCGGGGCAGGGGTCGAGGTCGGGGGCGGGGAGGGATAGGCCAGTCAAGGCTGGGCAAGTCGCGCCGTGTAACAGCGAGGAGTAGATCATGAATTTAGTCATGTGACCCCTACATACATATCATCTACGGTTTGACGTCTTTCCTCTCAAATCTGGTCATCTGGACGTGTGTTTAAACACGGAGTAGACCTTGCCCGGGAACATTACAACTGGCACTTGTGGATTTCACTGGCAAATTTGAGTGCACTCTGCATTTTTAATAAGCCCCACGCGATTATTGTTCACAAAGAGCAGTCACTCCCACATACACAACACATGCACCCGGACGCGTGCACAACGCTACCATGACACCAAGCGTATCCTACCACTGTCCATGCCTATCTACCGATCCAGTTCCCCCGCCTCCGAACGCTCCATCCTCCTCCTATTGCTTCCACCCACTCCACGAACTTTTTTTCTGCGAAGAATGCGATGCGATCCGCTGCAATCGTTGCGTTTCCGTCGAAGTCAGTGGCTACTATTGCCCAAACTGTCTATTTGAAGTCCCAAGCGCGAGTGTACGCGCAGAGAAGAACAGGTCCGTAGTATATTCAAGCTTTGCTTGAGACGACACAATACACAATAATCGCCCCTCTCTCCCTCCCCCCTTATTATAGATGCGCGCGCAATTGTTTCATGTGTCCTAATTGTCGAAACACACTTTCCGTCGTGCCCTCAGATCCCCCGGATCCAGACGACGGAAGGTCCCTTGCACCCAATCTGAGTACAATCGGCGAACCACCCTTTTTCCTTTACTGCAGTTACTGCAGATGGGATTCTGCCGAGGTCGACATAACGTTCGAAAAGCCCACAGGTCTCGCCGGTGAGTCTCGCCATCCCGTTCATATTTTAGGTTTCTAACGCTACCCACAGCTCAATTACAGAAGTTTGAGGACTCGGCGCCCGACTCGCTTGAATTCGAGCGTCTTAAAGAGCACTTTGAGCCTTTCTTACGTGCATCCTCTTCCTCTTCCTCCGGCCTCTCTGGCCACTCACACGCCGCGCATTCACATTCGCATTCGCACGCTACCCCGGTCAATCCTATCACGGCCGCAGCGTCATCTGCATTGGCGCGCGATATTCCAGGTGTTGGAAAGTACACTCCTGCTCCGCGCGGCAGGCGCGATAAGGGCACGCGGGATGAAATTCACGAGTATCGCAGTCGTGTCGAGGTTGGGGGCACAAAGGAGGGCGCCAACGTGGATTTCATGCGCCGACTGGAGGAAGTGTCGCAGGTAGCGGCACTCAACCAACGATGGGCGAATAGCTGGACAACGACTCTGCGCTCCAGGTACGCTTCCCTTCTGACGGCGTGGACGCACGCATTCATCTCAGTTTGCAGTGAATTGAAGCCCCTTCGAATACCTCTTCACTCCAAAAAGACGAAGCGTTGTCCAGCATGTCGTCATATTCTCATCAAGCCTGAGCAGAAAGCACAGTCAGTTCGTTTCAAGATCAAGCTCGTCGCCGCAAATTACATACCGGCCATGACGGTCGCCTTTCCTCTGAGTCCAGACTCGATCCGGCAGCGAGGAGCAGGCACCAAGCAAGCGCCCGCCGAGGACGCAAGCGGTACTGGTGGTTTACATGCGGGCGGGACATACCCTTTTCACCTTGCACTGACGAACCCACTGTATGACCCTATCCATGTGCGACTGGCAGTACAGCGACAAGTGCCGCCGCCGTCCTCCGCCCCTGCGCCAGCCGGGAGTCCGGAAAAATCGCGAAGACCGCCGTTTGCAGTCTCGCTGCCACAGTCGGCATTCCCCATCGCTGCCTTTGCGGAGGCATGGGAATTTGAGGACGATGAAGATATGTTTGGGGGCGAGGACGACGAGCTTGGGGGACTGGATCGTGAAAAGGGGGGCGCAGGCGGGAAGGGGAAGGCGGTGGGCGTTTTGGAAAGACGCGCAAACGTCACCGTCGTTAGTGGCGAAGTCGTTGTCGGGAGAGACGCCAAGGGACCCGTCAAGGTGAGCTGGAGCTGTGCTGTTGACAGATTGATAGGTGGCAACACCATTTTGACGCCCGGTGATTTTTTTTGGACAGTTTAATATGCTCGTTTCGTACACATACAGGTCTGACGACCCGCTGGCGGAGGACGATGTGCGGGTGACGCCTTCACGCAAGGAAAAGGTAGTACCAGAGATGAAGACGTTTACATTTTATACCGTTGTCGATCTTGGTATGATTGTTCCTCGGCCGAGGACTGCTGAGATCCAAAATTAGAAATACCCGTGCCAACCTGGAACCCTAACCCTTCGATCATGCCGCAAAGCAATTATAAGTTTGCATCACAAATTGTTAGCAACCGCCGGTTTCCCTCGTTCTCTTTATTCTCCTCCTTCATCCCTTCAATTGATGCTGGCGTCCCTCCTCTGACCCTTGCCAGGTGCAAGCTGCCACTATCGAGCCCACTTTCCCTTACTATTCACTATTTTCTCGACCTCCTCGATGAGTCCAGTGATGGCCTCGGCAAATGCGGTGGCGTCTTCCTCTACGACCCTGACAAATGAAGTTAGGACGCAGGCGGGCCCCATACCGTCTAAACGCGGAGAAATCGGGTTCATTGAAGGAGTCCACGAACATGTCCAGAATCCGTCCCCAACGATTGACCAAGCACCTCTGCCTGCGCGCCATCCTGCAGACACTCTCGTAACCACTGAATTTCAAGACCCTGCCAATGAGGCACCGTCGCCCTTGGGCACTTTCCGAAATCCTTCCGATCGCACATCTGTCACAGATGCCGACAAACAGTCATTCTTTCGGCACAAGAGATTGCCAGCATTTATGGGTATCCAATCTACGACCCTTATAATATTATGTACTCAAGTTGCACTATTCATCGGGACCATGATTGGATGGGTCTTCGCGGCTATCGCCCTGTCCAAGAACAACACGTCAAACGTTCCCCCTCCCCCTCCCCCTCCAGACGCGGGCTCGGCAAACAACAACAACGTGCCCCAAGAGGGTACAGGCACTGCAGACGCTTACCACATATTCGTTCACGTTGCTTTCGCTGTCCTTACCCTCACGCAGCTTGTCCTTATCGAACGCCGCATATTTCGCGTGCGTGCCGAACGCTACGCTTTCAAACATCCAGGCGAAATGCCTCGGAGCTCGCTACGACGCGGTCACTCGGTCAACAACTCAATGCCTGTTGCACCGTGGAGTCGTCCACCTCTACCAACATACGCGGCGGCAATCGCGTCGAGCGGTGTTGGTACGGGAGATGTGGAAGACGCAGAGATCGCGCAGCCGCCGCCACCAGCCTATGGACAAACACGCGGAAGCAGGCTGCTCCTTGCGGGTTTCCTACGCAGCAGTCTGCGTGCGCAAGCGCGTGAATATGAACAAGATCGCGTGAGTACCACGAGTCGTCCGATCAGCTTTGTCAGTCGGGACGAGGATTGGGAAGTGCGTCGTGATGCGGATCGGGCGCGCAGAATAGAGGAAGCGCTTGCTGCGCTGGAAAATACGCGAGGTGGAGAAGAGGAATAAAATACCCGCTTTATTTGTGAATGTTATTTTTAGCAAGGACAGAAGTTATCTTGTTCCAATTCCGGTTCCTGTCGTTGGATTGCCGAACCGCTTCCGGTGGAGAGGATGTTCCGAGAATAGAGATTTCCACAGGTCCCGCGGCACAGCGTTGAACCTATGCCGTCACTTCTCTCCACTCCTGACGGCCTGACGGCTTTCACCACCAGGCGGATAAATCATTCATAATCCGGCGGCCTAGGATGTCGAATCGATCAATGCATCCTATGCACCACCCCTTTTCCCACTACTACTAATGCTTTCTCACCCACCTTTTCCTCCTCGGCGGCCCTCATGCGTTGACAATAAGATGTCGCTCGAGCCTCCCACATACACACCGTCGGCTGCCGTCCCAGCCTATTCCGTCTCGCCTCGGCCTTCAGAACGTACTTTGGCTGCCACTGCACGCTCACGCAGGAGAACGCCAACGGGCGTGTTAGTGCGGAGCAATAGTCTCATCACACTTGCCCTTCGTGAGCAAGAACCGGACGCGTCGATGCCATCGTATGGCCGACACGGCGTGATATCTGGTGACATTGGACTCAGCTGCACTCAAGGCGTGCAGTCCGTCTATATCAAAGTACGCGGTCTTCTTGTTTCTTTCTTTCTCCAGAGTAGTCAACTATTTTCTGAACGTCGTACTCGGCATTCTATTTTTAGCTGGAAGGCAGATTACATTTGGCTAATCCGGATGGTCAAACGGCGGATCCGACATTCTTCAGTGTTTCGTACGACGTTTGGAGCAAATCGGGAGAAGAAGAAGAATACGGCTGCTCGCTGTGTCCGAGCATGTTCCCCTTTAAGGCTGTACTGCCCGAAGGCTTCACGGATAACGGACGGCCACGAGCACTCCCGCCGACGTATGATAATCCCTTATCAGGGGCTACGACGGACATCCGGGCGCAATGTCAATACTTCCTGTCAGTCGTTGTGGAGCGCAGGGGAAGCAAGCTGGCACTTTGGAAGCTGCCAAAAAAGTGAGTGTTGTGGGACGTTACGTAATTTTCGAGTCACTTCCACCACTTCACACCCGCACACACCCGCCGGGTTTCCGAGTCACCCACTGGCACTTACAATGGCGTTTGATAGATTGATGGTTGCCTTCGCCTACCAGCCTCGCACACGGCCGCTGCAACCGGTCCTATCGTCGCCGTTCCCATTCCTTTCCACGGTCAAGTCATCACCCGAGGAGTGGTTCCAAATAACGAGCACGATATCCACAAAGTCCAACACCATCGGACCGATCGATTGTCATGTAAGTCCGAGCCAAAGTCTCGTTAGATGTTCCAACCTTTTTGATGAAATATTGATATTTGCCGATTTCAGTTATTCATTCCTGCCGTTCAAACATTTGCCCTATCCGATACGATTCCGTTCTACCTCCAGCTCATCGGGCCGTCCAAGGCGCTGCAGGCGTTCTTGTACCCCACCATACCGGCGCATACGAAATTGAAGCGCTCGACGAGCATGAACCCCGAGAGTGCTGCGCCGCCAACGGTGCGCGTGTATCTACAACGACAAGTCACAGTTATCCTCAAAGGCAACCAATCGACGCGCAAATTCTCAATCGGTGAGGGTATCGTGCGCTCCCTTCCCCCTAGCGCTTCGCCACCGCCGCCCATGCTACGCTCTCAACCTTTGGAACATGGACTCAGCACGCTCGACTACGAGGGGGAAGTGTGTCCGAATCCTGACACCACAGTGGGCCAGTTTAGTATGAGCAGGCTCCAAGTCCGGGTACGGCGATTCGAACCCCCTGTGTTTTGATCTATAGATTGGCGCCGCGTGCTGATACGATCGTTTTTATTTGCACTAGGACTTCATCACGATGGTTCTCTGTCCGCCAAATCCTTATTCATCTCCACTTAACTTACTCCAACATTCACATCCTATCCGCCTCGTCACGGACCCTTATATGGATATAATCTCACAACTTTCTTCGACTTTATGTGAATCTACATAACTTAGCTAACCGACAAACAGTAGTTTCAATTTCTATCTAGGGAGATTTGGTTCCAGGTGATGTCTTCATATATTACAATAAGCGGCAAAAGGCTATTCCTCGGCGGCCGAGAAGCTGAATTATTTCCAGTTGTTTCCATCATGAGAGTTTTTAACTCCTTAGCGTGTGTTTTGTTTTTGAGTGGTTCTTGAAACGCGCGATTGGAAAATAATGCCTGAACTACGCGAGACGAGAAGCTATGGGCATGTGGGCTAAGCGTACTAATGCTTTGCATCACACTCTCGCTCGCATCACTTTCAGATACAGTGCTGTATGTTAGCGCCAACAAGTGGCGCATCATAGTTGGTTCCTACGCCGGGCGGGCCACAGATAACGGTAGACCTTTTACTGTAATCCTATCGCGGTCATCATCAACAAGTCAAGTCGGGAAGTCTCCATTCCTAAAAAGAGAAAAAGGTACAATTCAATTCCAATTCATAAAGACTATCATCATCGGTCCGCTTCGAGGCTGTACAATTTTAGCCAACGCGCACCGCGGTGCCTCGGACCGGGAGAGTCTCGCCCACTGCACTTCTTCTTGGCCCATTCATTATGCTTAGCCAGAGTGCTTCATGTGAAACGCACACACACACCTTTTGGGTTTCATGACCGCATAGCATGGGACCTCGGGCGTATTTATTCTGATTGCATGCATCTTACACACAGCATCTTACACACAGGCTTCTCCCTTTGTCTTGTAACTCGCTTTGAAGGTGAGGCATGTGTTGATGGGGGCGGGGCATGCTGCGGACCTTATTGTACCGCTTTTGTTCTGTAGGGAAGAGCGAGTGCCATGCCGCAGCATCATCATCGAATCGAAGCTTCGGCGGCATCTCACTTAATAGTACTTGCAGGGAAGTCGCAGAGTCGGTACCTGCACGTTCCTTTTTTTTGCTCTCTATGATGGTATCAATTGATCTAATCCGATTAGTATTGAAAACCTACTGTACATCATCGGCCGAGTCCTCCCCACCTGTGCCTGCACCTGACAGCAATACAATAGCATCCGTGTGGCAAAGTGATGATGATCCGTCTACAATTAGAGCAAGCAGTTTTCCGTTGTCGTTACCAATAGGATTCCAGAGGGGAGCTGCTGCTCCAATAGCGAAAAAGAGAATTTGAACCCTCTCCGCATCACGGCATGTGTCTGGACTCGAGCTACAGAGACAAGATCCGGACGGTTCTCACCAGGACGTGGTCCCACTGGCTGAGGGCAGCAACTCATCATCGGAGATATGCAGATTCGGACGCTACGGTCCAGGGGTCCCGGCTGCATAGAGTCGGAAACGACTTGGACGATAAGATGGGTCTTGAGATGCATCAAGTAGCACTTACTACTTGTTCGCTACGATTATCCATCAAGACTCGTCGAAATGAAGCGATTTTCCTTGCGCCCAATCTTGGAGGGATTGTCTATCCATACTAGACCCTTTAAGTAGCGGCAATGCAGATATTATGATAAAACAATAGCGGGAACGTCGCGGCCAGAAAATTTCGTTATATTATGTTGTCCGTATGAACTGCATTGTACATGCTTGTTTCAGAACTTGATCTTACATTTAATACTGTATAGCTTCCGTCACTTCCGTGTACAATTAAAGCAAGCAGTTTCCGTTGTCGTTTGATTCCAGAGCTGCTCGAATGGCGCAGAAGAGAGAAATTGAACTCTCTCCGCATGTGCCAGGTGGCGTGAGTGGCGTGGCTCGTCAGGACTCGGGCTACAGAGACAAGATCCGGACGGTTCTCACCAGGACGTGGTCCACAGGGTAACACCTCATCATCGGGGAGATGCGGACACTACAAGGGTCCCGGCTAGATGGACTCGGACACGAGTCAGATGGGTCTTGAGATGCATCAAGTAGCACTTTACTCCGAAATTACTCGTATGAAGACTCGAAATGAAGCGATTGTCTATCCATAGACCCTTTTAGATTTCTCCAAGGCGATTATTATTAGATCAGAGTCCAAGTATTGGAAACTAGCGACAATGCAGATCTTATGATAACTAACAAATAACGGGGAACGTCGCCTCTGGATATTTCCGTTATGTTATGTTATCGTATGAACTGCATTGTCGCCTGTTTCAGAACTTGGTCTTACATTTAATAATAATAGTCTCACTTACTGTATATCGAGTCTTGATAAGAATTGCAGCTAGAGTGAGCTGCTAAACGATACAGTATACAATCGTACAATGTTCAGTTTCACGGCCTGCATCATAACACAATTGTTATGTGAAGACGGTGTACCTGGACATGCGATTTTAAGCACGACATGGGACAGACATCTACCACTGCACAGGCTGAGTTCACGACATACCATTTCCTGAGCTCAATCTTTCTCCAGTCTGTGCCGTTTGCGCAGCAATGAGCTTCTTTAGATCACCGACATTATCATCTGGGCTACACTTGACGCCGCGCTGGTACGCATCTATCAATATGGAGCGGAGGGCGGTAGTGTGGAGAAGGGCACGCCGACCTTTGCGCCCTAAGTGATCATTTGCAATGACCTGTACTCGAGATAGTAAGAACACAGGACCTGTTTATTGATGGATATCGGAACGTACTTCGCGATGAGGGCCATGTATTGGTGGTGAAGAGCATGAAGCTCATCCAAAACAGGACGACTCCGGAGCTGAGATGAGCCGAGCGAGACCACAGCTGGCGCTTGCCGCAATGCCGCTCGAGCGTCCTTTGGATATCTTCTTGATCTCCGTCAACTCTTCCTCTCATCAAGGACACATATCAGCCCCTTCCATCATTAGGCAAATATCCGTCGCGGACTCCAATGGTCAGATAGCAATTGAACCTCCCCCTTTGTCTGTATCCCCTACCTCGTCAGTGGCCTCCGAGTCGGGCGCGACCGTCACACCGACTTTCCTCCCTCTCGTGTTGTGGCACTGTTCAAATTTCGGGGCGCTCCTAACGAGATGCACCACGTACAACTGTTGATATACCCGGTGGAACCAATAAACACTCAGGTCCAGATCAACTACGCTCCAAGATGGCCACGTATCGTCGCTTTATGTATCATCCGGAGACCAGCTTTCGTTCATGTCCTCAGGCTCCGTTTGTGTTGATGTTACAGTAATGTTGGTTATCTGCTTCCGACTCGTGTGAGTGTATGCTCTTCTTCAGGAAGGGGCATGGGATGACCTTACGATTTTCCCCTTTTGTTCTGTAGGGAAGAGCGAGTGCATGGAGTGTGCATGGCAAGCCGCAACATCATCGAATCGAAGCACCGGCGGCATCTCACTAATACACGCAGAGAGTCGTACCTCACGATCCCTTTTCTATCAATTCGGTATTTGAACCCTATACCCATCGTCCCACTTACAAAATAGCTGACAGAGCACAATAGCCTCCGTCTACAATTAAAGCAGCTTCGTGTGTAACCAATATGAGTCCAGGGCACCAATAGAGAAAGAGAGAAAACCTCTTCGCGTGCAAACAGTATCCTCGCGGGTAAAGCCTCCGAACTCCTTCTCATCGGCTCTGTCTCTTTGACAGTTTTCGTCCTTGGTACCCTCACGCATCTCCACCGCTGTTCGCTCCACCGAACCGTGCTCTTTTCTTAACTGGCGGAAGAGGAACCCTAGTCGGCCAACCGCCGCGCGAAACAAACAGCGAAGCAGCCGTCCGCGCAGGAGTGCGCCTTGGGGAGCTCTCGACAGACGTGTCTGTGTGGAAGGAGGACCTGGTAGCCACCTTTGGGCAGGGACGCCCTAACACTAGCGTGTTAGAAATGCAACGAAAGAAAGATGAGGAGGTATAATGCACATACCCGGAAAACCAACGGCAGGAGAACACCGTACGCCCATGATTGTTTTATTCAAGCAGAGCAAGACACGAGGAGACAACACAAGGGTCTGGTTGCGGATTTGCCATGATGCGATGGCCTCGAGGACGGCTAAAACCTCCGTAAGTTACACCAGGCGGCCTTGGAGGCCGGCCCGTGCTTCCCGTTTCAAACGCAATTCTTTTTCCCGTTTACTGTATCATCCAAACTTGTGAAAATATAGAACTCATATCTCCCGAATGTAACCCTCATCCCGGTCATCCACCCCGTGTGCTTCCACTGAGTCCGATATGGGTAGATATCTACAAGGGTAACTTTCTTTCCGAGATGCATTTTCTGCATAGGAACTAGCGTGAGTGCAAACACGTTGATGCTTCGATTGTGCCAAATAATTTGAAGACAGGCTCAGGTAGCCTTCATCGACTTGACCAAAACTCGTGGCATCTTGAGTTGCACGTCGAAAGATCGCATGACGGGTCCCAGAATCGGTTTTGGAGCTAACGCTGTCATTCTGTTTCCACCTTATTTTCCCGATAAAGAAGACCCGCGAACTGAAGCAGGAAAAATGCTGGTCTGATTAAAAATCTGCTGTAACGAAATACGCGAGTGAGCTGTCTGGAGTATGGGAAAAGGAGTGCGGGATGCAGGTCAGAAAAAGTTGGCCATCCTTTTGAGAGAGATAATTAGATATCGTAGGATCATAGTCCAATTAACACCCACTTTATCCCTCATTGCGACACACCATCGCTTCTATGCCTTTCTCGTTCCACCGCATTGACGCTATTTCGCCTTCGATAGCCCGCACGCGTTCCATAAGCCTACGAATAATGACTTGGTCCTCATCTCTATTCAAGAAACCTGCAGCACTGGCAGTCTGGGTGCGTAAAGTGTCTGCCTCTGCTTTGCTCTTGATCCAGCCCTTCTCCGCGTCCGCGAGTCGTAAACGGACTGCCTCCAATTCGGAGTCCTTTGCCTCGAGCTTGACACGCATGTTTGCGAGTTCCTTTTCATATTGCTCAATCTGCTGGTCGCGAGATACTGGCTTCGCTTGCATGTCCCTAAGCTCTACATCCCTCTGCTTCGCCCGTGATGACTGCGTGAGCAGTCGATCCGCATGCTCGAGTAGCTCCAGTCCTGCACGCTTCGCTGCCTCCGTGGCATTCGCCTCGGCCTGTTTAAGCAGAGAACTCTTCAGTGCGAGCTCGTAAGTCAGCTGTACAATTCGCTGGTCCCGCTCAGTTTGCGCAGCAAGCGATACCGACAGCTGCCGTTCAAGCTCCAACCTTGCATTGTCTCCTTCAGAAGAAGAATGAGGCACGGCGGACTTCGCACGATACCCGATTGAACCTTCACTGAGATTGCCTTCGAGAGTAATCTGCGGGGAGGGATGGCGGCCCAAAACAGCGGAGGTAGTTTTTCGAAGAGGGAAAGCACCGTGGACCTCCGATGAAGGGGATATCGAGTGCTGTGGTTGTTCCTGGGTCGGAGAACCTGAGGATAACTTCCGCGCAAATTGGGTAGCCTTCTCATTAGGGCTGATAGCGTGAGGGTCGGTTTCCGGGTACTCGATGTGTTCTGTGTTCTCAATATTGGAGGCTGTCCAGATGAAATGACAAAAAAGAACGTGCATACCTGTGTCAAGAACGTGAATGAGGGAAATCTCATCCGCCTGTGCGCCTTTTGGCCATCCTCCAAGTAGAAAAACACGTGTCCCGTCAGAAGCCATGGTATGCCATGATCTTCTATGCGGATTTGGCCCCTCGTTGTGAAGTTTAAACCATCGCTGCGCTGCATTTCGCATCTGAACAAGGTAATGCAAACCTTCAACACGCAAAATCACTCACTCGACAACTGAAGGGCAAACAAGTCATCTAGATAGGTTTTATCCATGGTGGACCCACCAAAGACATACATAACATCATCGATGAGGACAGCAGCATGACCTGAGCGGGGACACGGAATTGACCCGGTGCATTCTAGCTCAGTCCATTTTCGTGTCGAGATGTCAAACGACCAAGTGTCGTTGTAATCATGTCGGTCGTCACTACCGCCGAATCTACAAAGAATTATCACGAGGTGGGGAGAGCAAGGATATGAGGGGCACAGACATAATGATGCGGTCTTCAGTGGTTACTGATACGTGGCTGGCCCTCGGAAGGGGCTTCTCGTTTCCAGGTGTCGGTTCATATGCCTCCCAAAAAGGTTGTGATTTTACTGCGGAACCATCAGATGAAAATGTCTCGGAGCAGTAATGGGCAATCGTACGAGTGTTCAAATCGAACGCCCACATATCATTGAGAGTCGTCTTGCCGATCTTACCACCAAAGATGAAGAGCTTGGAACCGACCGACGTCACGGTATGGTAGTAGCGACCGCTGGGTCCAGGACCATTGACCACGACGTGGGTCCACTCGTGAGATACTGAAGTAGAACTCTGATCAGCTAGAGTCGGTCTCGACATCAAAAGATATGACGTGCCAAGGTTAAGAAAATAAAGTGAATCATCTTGACGCTGATTCAACATCTTCTGGTCACCAAAGTTCGTCATCCCGCCCCAAATCAAAAGGTTGGTGCTGGTGAGCGCGGCACCGTGTGCGATACGTGGGCTGGGGACCTTTCCGCTGGTTTGCAAGAGGGTTGTGGAGAAATCTCGTGTTGAAAATACATAAAGATCGTTGCTTGGAGACCCGTGTACATAACCTCCAAAGAGGAACAATTCGCTGGCGGCAGTCGCAGTCGCGGTCAGCGCATGACAATATCGGGGAAATGGTGAAGGCGACGGTCCGGATTGGGGAGTATGGGCAGACCATGTGCAGACCGGCCGCGGTTGTCGATTGTTCTGAAGAGAGTGCGATTGCGGCGATTGCGATATGGTTGAAACCGTTCGGCGGTGCGGTGGTAGCTGTTGGGCAGATTGTGAGGTGAGTCCATCGGCAGGGGGAGACCCGGGAGTGTTAGAAGGGAAGAGCGTCGTCCAGGAGGAGAGAAACATGTTCGTAGATCAGATCGATGGCTGTTATCTCCAAGGTCATCTATGTTGAGCGGACCGGACTGACCAATCCCCACTTGACTGGGCGCTATTGGAACGTTCGCCGCGTAGAGGTGTGTGCCTTGACACTGTCTTGACCAACAGACCAACAGATACGCATGCCCACAGATCAACAGGTGTTTCCGACCAAAGCTTTGGTATTCATGTCGCTAGAATGGCAAACGTTCCGGGTTCAGGAGCCTGTCGTTCGGGTAAAGTTAGTACGGACGAAATACAATGCAACATGCTTCGAGTTCCTCTTGGGAGCCAAGTGCGCGATCACGGTGATGCGAATAGAACCAAATAAGAAAACGCTTTAGACGAAACCCCTCGAAACCCCGACTTGGTGTCACGGTTTCAATCTACCTCGTTGATTGATTGTCAACAAAGCACGAGAAATGCGATGATTGCGCTGTTCACTTCACGCTCGCCGGGGAAGAAGAACAAAAAAGCCTTCAGGAACTCACGTCGCTGCCGCCGGGGTTGATTTCCGCGCTCGCGGTTGGAGGCTGTGGGGGCCCGTGATCAAGCCGTCCCTCCGCCGCAAGCCAGCTTATCCAAGCAACACTGCATTGCTCAAGGATCCAGGCCCTAGATCCTAGTACGTGCGTGCGGTCTCGAAAAAATTCGCTTCAGTCTACAATATCCTCCATAAACTTATATTGGAAAAACGAAAACTACTTTATAGTAGCATTTGCTGAGGGTCTTTCAAGGTTGAAGCAGTGAACTCAATTTACGATCAGAAGAACCCTGAGCGGCGGTCGGCGACCCGCTCGACGGACGTGTGTAACTTATACTACGGATGGCGAGGATGGCGAGGGTTGGTTCGTTTCATGTCCCGAGCGATCCAAGCGAGAGTCAGAATGAGATTGATCCCCTTCGTTGTAGAACCCTCTGTTAAGATAGGCTGCTGGAGGCGAATCGGACATGTATCCACTATCGGCGTGTTTCCAGTGGAGGTGTCCATAATAGTATTGCTCTCGTGCCTGAAAAATGGGCGGCGGTCGTGTGGATCCCATGCAGCCCAATTGAAGGTAATTCGACACGGGCATCAGTGGCACCGTGACGGTATTTATCACAGGGGCAACTGGTTCCTGTCAGCCACCAGCGAACACTTGCATGCTAAGAAATAGAAATGATGCTGGCATAGCCACTCGGGGGTCTGAGATATATTAGAAGGACATGTGGATGTGTGGAAGCTGAGCACTACGTGGTCATAGCCATAAATATGAACGCCCTCCACCACCGTGACCGCTGCCACTGTTGTGGCAATGTCTGATCCACACGTGATCGGCCAGAGGCTCTCCCCTGAACAAACAAGTACAAATTCGGTGGGCACAAAAAAGGGACGAGGGTATCCAAATTTCCGTAAATCGCCCACAACTCGTGGACGAGTAGCTGTAACCGTCCTTAACTTCACATGTGCCTTAAGGCCTTGTTTGTGCAAGAATACATATTCCAGCCCCTCTCTACTCTCTAGCCACTAACGGAACACGTTTGACGACTTGCAAATTGTCCTCCCCCAAGACACCTTACAGTTCTTAGGGTCCTGGACCAAAACCCGTAACGCCTGCCTGTGGATAGCGACCTAAGCCGTGAATAGATGTGGCCATCTGACTGGCGAGCCCCCGCAGGCTTTACCTGGGTCCATGTTTCTAAATGTTGCCAATGCTCACACGTAGGCATACTCATAGAAGCCTAGCTGCATTAACGTGAGCCCCCAACTTTCCTTCAATCATGCGTTCACTGATATCCTCAGTTTTTGTTTTTCCATCCTTGGCCTCTATGGCCTTGTCTTTTACCTTCGTTTTCTCATACCCCGAAATGTTCTCCCCATGTCTCAGCAGTATTGACCGAGCGAACATTTACTTGACCGCGCCGAGTCGACCGGCGTCATTCCACAGCGGATGACTATCGATCAGCCCTTACATCGTACGAAACCGTCGCCGTGCCTTTGCCAACTAACCCCCACCTCACTGATCAACTTATACATAGTTGCGCTAATGAATTCTCGCAAATTCGGACGGAAAGCCATCGGCGCCTGGAATATTGCGGTAACTCTGGCTTGCTGTTTGGTACGGTTGACTTGAGGATGTATGTCCTCTCGTCACGAGTCGAGGCCATCAAGGTCAAAATTGAGGTTGTTGGAATGCTCTTCCTCTTTCTTCTCATCCCAATAATTGAGAAGAGATCTTTAGCTGGATATGGACGAGCGACAGCTCACGTCACTTACCGACACACAAAGCACCACTGCTACAGCGCTACCCACTCTGACGGACAGTGTGTATCTGACATGTTATGATTTGGGGGATGCTGCCGATTATCGTTCCAGCTATAGTCATGACCAATGATATTGCTGAACCGCATCCCTCAATCCCACGGAGGTTTGACTTGACATTGACCTGGTGTTGAGGCCTGACGGAATCCGAATTTCTACGGGAGATGAGACTAGGTAGACGGTGTTTATATGTACTTATAGAAACGCTCTGTGAACAATGACTGGCATCCTGCATCCTGGGCTGCTAACCTTTGCATCATAAGACACCAAGCCCCATGCCTCAGGCTTCATTTAGTCGTATATAAGTTACCACAACATGGTACCACTAGCCTTTCAACTTCGTTCTGCGTCTCTCGCTTTGTAGTAGTAGCCTACGGGCCATCAGTTTTCCTCACTGCTAATTCAAGAAAAGGGTTTGGGGTGCCACTGCACTCCCTCCTTCCTCTCTCTTTCGACGCTTATGTCTGGACTGGTCCTTGTAAGTTGGGCCGAGTATACTTGAAAAACAAGCGAACGCGAATACATCATACTATATTAGAAGTCATATATACCCAGAAGGCAGGTCACAGTATTCCCTAATCAACTCGATGATCTTCTCCAAGACTTGGTCTATTTCCGGTTTAGCAAATCTGGTCGGATATGTCTCTGCAACAAAGGCACGGATGTCTCGGTGAATACTATCCCTGCGGCCAGATATGACGTGCTCATTCATAACGTTCAGAGCATCATTGTCTGTCACATCACGAATGCCTGCCTTGTTAATATCGTCCAGAATCACGTGGAGGTCAACAATGTAACCCATCAAGCATCGAACAATCTCCTGCCTGGCAAGCACGAGAGTGACTGGGCCGTGACAGTTCTTTCAAGGTGTTCGCTCACCTGCCTCCATATGCTGCGTAAACCCAATCCGCAACCTCGTCTCCAGATACAATCCGGTCACGACTATCGGCAGTTCAATTCAACCAGATAGATCTATTTATTGTTAACTCACCTCGGCGATGCATCGTGAACTGGCACAATGAGATCTTTGACGACGTGAGACATGCTTATCTTGAATCGGTCGCTTGACAAATACTAATTTCCGATGAGAAATCAAAAAATCAGGGAAATGAGGAGAGCTAACTCCGTTCGTGTCATTCAGGTTCCATATTTCGACGATACCAGTGTGAATGACGTCCACACAGCTCTTCAGGGGTTTATCAATGAAGTCGACTTTCGACCAAAGGTTACGCCAGTATCCTGAGGGAAATCAACTACCGGAATTGGCTTGTCCGTGGGGTAGATGCCCACCGTTTCGTCCAGCTCTGGGAACCAAACAGATAAATGAGATGAGAGTCGGGAGGCAGACAACGTACTCAATGGAAGCTCGAATGATATTACCCCGTGACTTCTGCAGCTTCTTTATTTGCTTCACAGTTAAAGAACTCCCTGGTACCTACCACACTGGGAGGCGAAGGCGAAGGAGGGATAGCAGTACCACTGCAACAGTTTCCCATGCTTGACGGAGAAGACAGTATTGAAGAAGACGTCGGGGAAGAAGATATGGGAGTAGATGAGAGAGAAGGTGGTTGTTCAATAAACGGCTCAGATAGTCAGACGATACAGTGGTTCGGAGGCGATGAACGTCGATTTAAGAGAGAGACAGAACAGAGGACCGACGCCCACCAGGGCCGCGTGGGGTCAGTTTCTGGGCCTGGGAATTATGTAAGCCTTGTGACGCTCTATCACCTTGCCTGCGATAATAGTACATCCAAATCTGCTATTTCCAAGGCTTTGGTTTTGGATCTCATAGACCATGAGGTTAAATGACGCTGCCGTGTGACAATGGTGCGACAGCCAACCAGGGGACCAAATTAGTCCTGAGGCGAACGCTTAGGACAAGGGAGTTTTCACATTGCATCCACGATCCAGACATTGACTCGCGTTCTAGGATTACATGCGATTACTGTGGCACCTGAACACATAGCCTACAACGGAATGATGTAAATGAAGATATCTATCTGAGAAAAACAAACAAAGCTTACAACCAGTGCAAGTTGGCGTGGCTTACGAGAACGCGGTGGATTTCGGTGATCTTTGTTCTGTCCCACTCTGAAGTTACTTGTGTATCGATCAGCCGCTCGAGGTAAAGATGCACGCCTTGAACTAGAGAGCACTGGACATGGCTATCAGCGGAGTCTCAAAGCAATTGGTCACCACCGCCGTCCGACGCTTACCCACGGGCCTGGGTAACGACGCATCGACCAGTCTTCGCAATCGGTAAACAGATCGTTATATGCTTACCTATTTTATCACCTCCCGGCTCCTGTCCACCAATGGCGTGACTGGCGTCAGAAGAGTGTTTCATCCTGCATCTCTGTTGGGGAAAGCCGTACTGACTTGGATCGAAAAGCAACGAAAAGTGCATCGCAATGTTCATGGCGCTTGGACAGGGCTTGGTAAACCTCTTGTCCGATAGAATTACTCGCTCTGATGTGAGGGATTGCAAAACTTATCCTGACGGGACACTGAGGGGGATTCATTGGGGTTTAGTCCATGCCCAAGGAAGCAGCCCGGTAGATCGGGGGAAGGGACAAGGGACAAACTTACCAATACAATACTACATTTAAACGTGGAAGTTGGACAGCTCCTGAAGATAGGCGGTTTCCCACGCAGGGCAAGGGATCACGATCACTCAGTCCAAAACTAGATGGACACCCACTCACAGCAAATTGCGCGTTTCACAATCGAACGGAAAAAGGCCCCTGTTACTGGCCCAGGCTCGTCTGACACCCGCATCCCTGTTAACCCTTCCGCCGTTCATTAGCTGCGTATTACCCTGTAATTGGGTAGATATAATGGGCTTCCACACACACGTATAAAATGATAAAATGACACCGTGTTTGCATCTTAGTCCCCAATCTTTACTGTCACTATATTACTATCTACTCGATTGAATCTACGAGAGTCTAGTAACTGTCTCCAATACTAGAACGACGCTTCCGTACTACATAATAATACGCAGCCAGCTTCCCAGTCCCCCCAGTCCCGCCTAAAAAAAACCTTTCGACATACAGGTCAGTGGCAGCGTAAGGGCCCTCCGCCGCCAAGCTTGGGGGTGCGGGACGCGGATCCCGGACCTAGGGGTGGGGCAAATCAGTCGAAAGAGCGGAGCGAAGCAAACACGTGATCGGTGCACCCGTAGTCGTGCACCGCGTGACCGAAAAAATTGGCCCCTCCGAAATACCGTAAATCGCCCACAACTCATGGACGAGTAGCTGTAACTGTCCTTAACTTCACATGTGCATTGCCTGTGAAAAAATACATATACCTGTCACCCCAAACAACGAATTCTAACGTCATTCCCAGGGAGAATATCGCTTGACGCGTGCCACAGATCAACAGATGTTTCCGACCAAAGTTTTGGTATTCACGTCGCTAGAATGGCAAACGTTTCGGGTTCAGGAGCCTGTCGTTCGGGTAAAGTTTAGTACGGACGAAATACGGCGGAAATAGAATGTAACATGCTTCGAGTTCCTCTTGGGAGCCAAGTGCGCGATCACGGTGATGCGAATTGAACCAAAAAAAGAAATCGCTTTAGACGAAACCCCTCGAAACCCTGACTTGGCGTCACGGTTTCAATCTGCCTCGTTGATTAATTGTCAACAAAGCACGAGAAACGCGATGATTGCGCTGTTCACTTCACGCACGCCGGGGAAGAAGAACAAAAATGCCTTCAGGAACTCACGCCGCTGTCGCCGGGAATTTCCGCGTTCGTGGTTGGAGGCCGTGATCAAGCCGTCCCTACGCCGCAAGCCAGCTTATCCTAAGCAACACTGCATTGCTCAAGGATCCAGGCCCTAGATCCTAGTACGTGCGTGCGGTCTCGAAAAAAGTTTGCTCCAGTCTACGATATCCTCCATGAACTTATATTTACGATCAGAAGAACCCTGAGCGGCGGTCGCCGACCCGCTCGACGGACGCTTGTAAACTACGGATGGCGGAGATGGCGAGGGATGGTTCGTTTCATGTCCCGAGTGATCCAAGCGAGAGTCAGAATGAGATTGATCCCATTCGTTGTGGAACCCTCTGTATCGGACATGTATTCTCTATCCGCTTCACGACGGCGTGTTTCCATTGGAGGTGGCCTATAGTATTTGCCCTCGTACCTGCAAAATGGGTGGCAAATGTTGTGCATGGCTAAGGCTGGTCTTTCGCCTGCAATTTCTCACACTACCAGAACACTGGCCCACTTCAGATGGGTAGTGTGGATTCCATCCAGGCCAAGGTAATTCGACACGGGCGTCAGTGGCACGGTGATCATCACAAGGGCAACTGGTCCCGTCAGCACCAGCGAACTTGCATGCTAAGAAATGGCCGCTGGTATAGCTACTCGGGGGTCTGAGATATATTAAAAGGACATGTGAATGTGTGGAGGCACTGCGTGGTCATAGCCATAACATGGCCACCACCGTGACTACTGTGGCAATGTCCTCAGTTCGGAATCTGCCGCGGAATTAGCCGTCCAGGACTAAGAACGTTAATGAGTTCCACATGGTTGAAAACATCCATTTCGTATGGAAGGCGGCTAGAAACAGTCGAGCGTCACAAATGGGTTATATGTACTGTAAGGAGGGACATCGAGAAACAAGCAACCTCAGACACGCGTGCCGCGTGGCTCGAGGCTCGATCCGGCGAACTTTTTGTGACAGAACCGATTCCGAATACCCAACCGGTGCTTCTTCTCGGTGACTTTCGTCTTGATGACGCGTCGCGCATCGCTTGTCTGCTTGTCCTTTTTCTTCCTTGATTTGATGCACCGAAGGCTAACGGACAGCTGGGATTGAAATAACAGACTGTTTTATTAACAGTATCATTAACAGCACAGTATGATTTCTGTATCCAGGTCAATCTGGTGTATTTTCGTGCGCGTGTGTTAGGCCCAGACCTTACTTTCTCCAACCCAGAGGTACTTGCCCGCCTCTGCACCCCCTCCCCCCCCCGCCCCCTTTTTTTTTTCTCCTTTGAATCGAGTCCTAACCTAAATTGTACAGTATACTCCTCGAGGCTGGTGCCAGTGTCTTCTCTGCGGCATCATCTTGGACATACGTGAGAAATGATGGTAACCAGGTAGGGCCATCAGGGTCTGAGGGACCGAAGCGGTGGGCCCGAATTAACGAAGAGAGGACGGAAATATTTTCTCAAAAGCTGGCTCAGAGGCAAAGGGTTGATCAAGAGCGGGGGTACCCGTTACGTTCATGGCGCTCCGAGCCATCGACCGCCCGAGAACCGCCACCCCCTTCCCTTAGGAAAAAAAGAAATCAGTTTGTGATCCGTTCATAAAGGCACGGGTATTGTAGTTGCGTAAATGGATGAAAACTTCACGGTGGGTTAACGAAACTCAGAGGTGGATGCGCCCGGCCGCGCGCCGTCAGACAAGGATAGGGATAAGGGCAACTTTGAAAACATGTGGCCTGCGGGCTTGGAACAATAAGGCCAATAAGGGGGTGAGGGTATCGAAATTTATTCCGACTCAATCTCCCCGGCGGGCCCGCCGCACCTCCCCTCCGTCCTCCTCTTTTTTTTTTCGATGGTGGCGGTACGCCCCACTCTTCTAGAACAGTAGCAGTGCCCCCCAGACGAACGGATATAGTGTTATAGTGTGGCTCATTAATATTCCTGACACAGTTGAATGCCCAATCGACCCTACCGGAGGGTGATACTGTAGATACAGCCGTGCTACTTCGTTCCCGTATATACATGTTCGTACACAAATACCAAAAATGAAAAAAAAAAAAAAAAAGAGGTAGATGAGAGGTGAGGTGTATCATACTCCGAGCGGTATACAGTAGGAAATCAGATGCTTCAAGTTGAAGCCTATTCGCCCAACGCCAAATTCCCAGCTTACCCTCCTGTCTCGCTTTTTCATCGAACAACGTGCATGCCTCATGCACCGCTTGCTCGATGCTGATCTCCTTGGTCCGAACTCGCTTGGCGAGGACTTTCGCATCGTAGATCACGGATGCGTCTTGCTCGGGCATCGGAACGTCAGGATGGTTGTCGGCGTGGTGACCATTTATCAGATACAGACGAGTCCCGGTTAAATTACAGCCGGGTTGTTCGCAGTAAAGGTGAGGTGGCAGATGGCGTTCCCAGATATGGCGCTCCAGCTCTTGGGCACGGTTGCACTCCTTTTTGCATTCAGGAAACGGACAGGTCTCGGTCGCTGGTACGGTTTCCTTCGATCCCTCTTCTTCGTGGACAGAAGAAGGATTGGTGGAGGAAGCATCTTCGGAGGACACCACGGAGGCGGGTTGTGACGGCTGAGTTGTAGAGGTCGACAGGTTTGACATTTCCTGCTAAACACCAAAATGGGCGTGCGTGAACACGAGATCTTTAAAAGACTTGACAGGTGTCCCTACCTTTGGAGGAGATTGTTGTGGTGGTATAGCCGCCTGCAAACTTGTCTGAAGGGCACAGGCACCCAAAGACTGAGTCATATGAGGATGCCAACCTTGATGCCCTTGATGGGAAAGTTGTGCGGCATGGAAGTCTGTCGACGATTGGCATGGTACTTGAACGTCGGGCATATTAGCCATGGGTGCCTTGATGCGCAAGTTTTATAAGTATTTATAACACAGAAGAGCGTAAACGCACGTTATAACTGGGGTGAAATGGGCCCGGACCTCCACTGTGAAGAGGATTAACAGGTTTTGCATAAACAGCCTGACGGTGAGTACTGTGATGGGGGTTGAACGGTATCTGGGCCCCCGAAGATCCTCCTGTGGTACCTTGGTACCCCTGGTATGCGAATGCCTGGCGGACACCCGACTGAACGGGCATATGGTGATGACCGTGTGCCTGGGTGCTACGGAGCATCGCAGAATAGAGAGTGGGATGCTGATGCTGATTCATGCTTCCTCTCAACTGAGCGGTGCGGAACTAATTGGTCGATGGTTGTGAGGACAGGCAGCAAAGGCAAAGGGACGAGATGGATCACCTCTGCAGATGGCCCGCCCGTGGCCCAGGTTTGGGAACGACGGAGTTGGGCGGAAGCACACATCTAAGAGATGACGCGGAACCAAATTGTTAGTGTGATCGTCTATTTCATGACGGTGGTGGGTGAGGGCTCACCATTGTCGAGTAGGGTACGGCATGTAGCGAAGTCCCGTTGGAATGTCAGACATTTTTTTAGTGGTAAAATGAGGAGGAGGTTGGCGAGTGAGGGTGGTCCTCTTGGCTTGAACTGTGTAGTACTTAAGAGACTCGTCGTCGATCTGCATCCCGTCTGGCGAGCCAACCCACGGTTGAGATCACATCTCTGGCACCGTACGCGTTCTCCTTTGAGCCAAAGTCGAGGTGAACGGTGGCACAGTGCCGCCAATTCATTCGCTCCTTTCGGGATGGGACCCACGAATTTGGGTCGATGAATCGAGATCTATAAACGCCACGATCTCATTCGAGATCGAGAGGGGCGATTGGCGGTCCTCATGGGTCCTCGCTTTCCCTTCTTGTTGGGGAAGGGAAAGGTAAACACTTTGAAGGGGAAGGGGGAAGGGGGAGGGGGAGGAGGGGGGGAAATTTACTATAGTAGCAAAGTCGATTCGGACATCCTTGTCAAGGTCCTTGTTGTTATACTATGAACAGACGCCGTGGAACAGCATAGAGTAGTTTGGCTATTCGGAGGCGGGGTCACTAGATCACACTGGCCATTGGTGGGGGCTGTCCGCCCTTGCCCGTCCAGTGCCGCGAAGGATTGGAGGAAAGCCTCGCATATGCCTGACATTGCTTGCGCAAGCCAGTTACCCGACGATGCCTTTACTAGGGACAAACTTTGCGGATTCCCAAATAGGACTGACCCCTACACTCACGGCGCTCTATGTCGTTGCGCCTGCCTAAATTAAGAACGAGCCAACCCGCCACCCGCAGTTTTTGAACCCACACTTTATCCTTTTCTCATTTCTCCCTGTTCTCCCTGTCATTCGGGGGGTTTGTATTCCTTCCGACTGGACAAAGTGCAATTCATGAGTGAGTACTCTTTCATGGATACCAAGCTCGACCCTCTGCTCACGCTGGTCGTCCTCGCCCGTTTTCCCATGAAGTTCGCCACCGTTCTCCACTCCCTCGGACTGACTGGCTCAGTCTTCGATCTCCCAAAGACGATCATCACAGTCGACACATACATAAAGAAGGAGACACCTATCGCAAAATCTCGTCTTCTGGCAAATATTGGCCCTGACGGCGTTAACAGTCATGGGGCTCTGGTAAGTTTCTGTATTTGTTACTGACCACGCACCCCTGGCACGTCCTTCTCATCCATGTCACCCCCTCCCCACAGGCGGGCTTAGTGATCGCCAGCCCAAGCACTCAAAATCCGGACTATTTGTATTCATGGACCCGAGACTCGGCTCTCGTATTCAAGCTTCTCATAGAGGACTTTGTGTCAGGCGATGATCCACATTTGCGCCGGCTAATCGACGCATACATCTCCGTCGAGGCAATCATTCAGCAAATCACAAATCCCAGTGGCTCCGCAGGGAAAAGCGGACTTGGCGAACCCAAGTTCAACATTAACGGCTCCGTATTTTCTGCCCCCTGGGGCCGTCCGCAACGAGGTGTGTGCGGACGCCGCGTTTTTTTTCCCAAATCCGGGGGGGATGCTGAACGGAGGACAAATGTAGATGGTCCCGCGTTACGTGCGAGTGCCATGATT
This sequence comes from Russula aff. rugulosa BPL654, assembly GCA_022496225.1. Taxonomy (NCBI): domain Eukaryota; kingdom Fungi; phylum Basidiomycota; class Agaricomycetes; order Russulales; family Russulaceae; genus Russula; species Russula aff. rugulosa BPL654. The sequence goes on along the minus strand of WTXE01000041.1, from coordinate 51,961 downwards.
CAATACGCCGAGTGGCTGCTGAACAACGGCAACTCGACGTACGTGGAAAGATTATTATGGCCCGCCATCCAATTGGATCTCGACTATGTCGCCACTTACTGGAGGGAATCGACGTCAGCCAATTCCCGTCCATCCCCCGCTTCTTTGACTAACGAAACCCCCACAGATTTGACCTCTGAAGAGATCAACTCGAAGTCCTTCTTTACCGCCGCTGTACAGCACCGATCGATTCGCGAGGGCTCTTCACTCGCTTCCAGACTCAAGCAACACGCCAAAAGCCGGGAATACAGTGCTCAAGCTGATGGTGTCCTATGTTTTATGCGGGTCCGTCTCCGCTCTAGCCAATTAATAATAATAAAACTTCTGACGCTCCCACGCAGTCGTTCTGGGACCCTGATAACGCATATATGATCGCGAATACGGGGGGCGGGCGATCCGGCTTGGACTCGAACACCGTGCTCGCCTCGATCCACACCTTCGATCCTACCGCAGGCTGTGACCCTGTGACGTTCCAACCATGCTCCGATCGTGCCCTAGCCAATCTCAAGAAATACGTTGATTCGTTTCGCCGTGTCTATCCCCTGAACAAGCGTGCACGTGCGGCCGATCCTGTCGCAACCGGGCGATATCCCGAGGACGTTTATTTTGGCGGAAATGTGCGTGTATAATCATCTCTTTACCCAATCGTACGCTTCGCCCTGATTTTCGATCCCGAAATCACCCCCCTTTGGACGGAAACGGAATTCAGCCATGGTACCTCGCTACAATCGCCGTCGCCGAGCAACTTTACGATGCGCTCATCACCTGGGACACCCTCCGCGCGATCGAGGTCACACCAACATCCCAATCCTTTTTCGCGCAGTTCGTTCCCAAGATCACCCCAGGAACGTACCGCGCAGACTCAGACTCAGACCCAGAGTCGATCCCGAGCACGTACTCGCGCCTCTCTGCAGCGATCCGCGCATATGCCGACGGCTTCCTGGCCATTGTCGCGCGACACACTCCCTCCGACGGCGGGCTCGCAGAGCAGTTCGACAAGGCCAGCGGCGCCCCAGCGAGCGCAGCCGATCTGTCATGGAGTTACGCGGCCGTGTTAACGGCTTTCCGTGCGAGGAAGGGAGGGTCCGGTGGCGCTTGGGGTGCAAAGAATTTGGAAGTTGTTTGCTGAGCCGCCAGGCTATCGGAGTAAGGATGATCACCTTCGTTGGACCTTTATGTGTATCGATGGGCCCCAATCAGTCACGGTTTCCACGACTGTGTGGAGCACAGTCGCGAAAAGGCAGGATTGGGCTTAGGGATTACTCTAACTGGTCTGTTACCACTGCAGCCACGTGAAAGTGCCATATATCGCAACGTTTGCCTCAAATCGCCAATTTAACATGGAAACATTTCAAAATGTCTCTGAAGCCTGTTACCCTCATCTAATTCTTTCCTCTCGCAATCAAATTCGGGCGTCTAGGGTGTCTAGCACTGGAGGCTTACTCATAAGTTATGTAGGTAACAAATGTCAAGGAAGAATTCGAATCCAGAGTGGGAAAAATCATTTGGGTAGTAGGTGTGTCAGATAGTTACAAGAGAATATGACGAAAGATGAGTGGGGTCGGATAGGCGAACCTGTCGAAGCGGTGCTCCAAAACTATGTGCATACGAGAAGTGAACGTCCGGGCCTCTCTTTTGGGATTAGGACGAATGATATGGGTCGTTATGCTGCGGTCTGGATAGGTCGCATATGCATCGGCGGCGGTGCCGGCTCTGGAATCGCCTGATATGGGTTGCGGCCGAACGGACGGCCGCCTTTGCGGCGCTTACGACAGCAGCATGCGTACAAACTGCAACCCAGAACGGCGAGCACGAAGACAAGGCAACCCACGAAGATATACGGCCAATTGCGTGCTACCAAACCCTCGAGGTGCTGTTTCTTCTCGGAAGCCGAAACTGGGGAGTGCGCCTGCTGCGAGGCAGGGAGAAGGGCATTCGAGGAAGACCCGGTTGTATCTGAACCGTTCATGCGGACCTTGACAAAGTCAGCGAGCGCGGCGGTAGGGTCGGTTAGGGAGAGCAATTGGACATAGGGATCGCCGCGATCGTTGGATGTATCCGAGACGAAATTTCCATAATCGAAAAGCGTATAAAAGTTGCGCACTACACGATGAGAAAAAATAGAGGGATGAACAACAGCAAGGTCATGAGGATGAAGTGATCTTACAGGCATTCATCCCAAGAATCATGTCATAGGATCCAAGCATGCTAAAGGCGGTTGAAATAGGTTGAAACTGCGGCCCCAGCACTCATTAGCAAGGAACAAGGCTACATGCGCTGCAGATGACACTGACCCCACCATCACAAAGACCATTTGGGTCGGACTGACCGAGGTCACTACTGACGAGGTCCAGCGGGTGTATTGGCATGGTGACACCGCCGAATACGAAAGCTATACTGAGGTTTTGCGTACAGGGCACCTTCCAGAGTCCCTCTTGCGTGCTGTAGGTGGCACCTTGGACACGCCCGTAAATCGCATCGGACATCTTCCGTGGGACTTGGGAGAACGTGAACCCGGAGTCAAGGACAGCTACCAGCGATCCTCCGGAAATATGTCTTACGATTGAGTCCTCGGAGATAATATTTCCGTCAGGACCGATGACACCATTGTTGTCGGTAACGACGGCCCAGTGCTGGTTAGTAGAGTCCATAGAGGCATCTTTTAGCCAGAGCTTGGTCTGTGATGTAACATTCTCGTAGCCTGAGATAACTTCGGAGACAGTTATTTGGCCAGTGATTGTATCTGTCGGGTCTTTCGCTCGATCAAGTTGTAGTGATACGAAATTTTGAGTGGTTTTGTTTAGTTGAAAGATGCGGGATAACGGTGTGTCACCTGGGCCGCTCCCGAGTTTACCCCGGACGACGGATGTAACATCGAAACCGAGGCCAATGAGACCTTGAAACCCATTTGACTGGAGGGTAGGCGAAAAAGAGCTGCTATCTTTAACAAGAACTGGAAAAGGCAACTTGGTGAGCGACCAGGAAACGCGTGGCTGCGGAAGAATTACTGTAAGCCTGGTTGTCCACAGTGTAATCATCGAAGATCAAAGGAGCCTGGTTTATGTCCCCTAAGAACTACCTTTAGTTTGGTAGGCCCTCGTAAGAGGATGTACGCGTACCTTTAACATTACCAACCGCATACGCTACTGAGACCTGCTTTCCCGTGTCTGTTGTGTTCGAAACACTACCAGCTACCCAGAGGTCAGCGCTGAGGGATGCGTGAGCAGGAAAGGGAAGGAAAAAACGCGCATAGACATGCCTGCCAGTGTCGAGAACGACGCTGAAGTTGTTGCCGCCGAGATTGATGTTCGCGCCATATATCACGTTACCACCGTTTGTGATAGAGATGCCGGTGATATTGTTGCGTTTGGAGAGATGGCTAGAACCTGAGCGTAAACCACGAACGGGAAAAGTGATGGCAAAGGCAAGGTGCAGGGAAGAGAGAGTGAGGAAAATGAGCCCTAGCAGACGCATGGCTGGGTGTGGATAATAATAAAAGCCCTTGCAACGCATTTTATTGCACGCATTTATTATTTGTGTAAGCATATTACGTAATATACACTGGCTGTGCTTCGGCTCCTGCTTCTGCTTCCCCCCGCTTGTCCTCGAGGCTCGGTCATCATGGTCGCACATTGTTCTTGTCTTTCACCCCCATGTTGTCCCGCCTTTTCCTCCTGCTCCCTGTCGTCTTTCATATAGCTGCACCTCCTTTCTCTGTCAACGGAAAGCTCACATCTCCTTATGTCCACAAAAGAGAGCATATCTCCGGTCTTGACGACGCGCGGGACTTAAAGTACTTTGCCAATATCACTCTCGGAGGAAAGTCCTTTTCTGTCCAAATCGATACCGGGAGGCAAGCTATAAATACTCTCTTGTCTTTATTTAACCTTCAACTCCTCTTCAGTTCCGATCTGTGGGTCGCGGGTGACGTCCCCAACTCGAATGATACTGGCGTGTCTGCTGGCGTTCAATATGCTGTTGGTGGTGTTAATGGAAAAGTGAAGACCGCACCGTTGACATTCCTGAACTTCTCCGTGCCAAACCAAGCATTCAGTATGTTTCGAAATTTATCGTTGCCTATTGTGCCAACATGTACTCTAGTTCAGGTCAATGCCTCTTCTGCTTATCCAGCAGGTAAAGGCCTCATTGGTCTTGGTCCAAATGTCGGCTCAAACGTTCATGATGCGCTCAAGAAGCAACCTCAAGGTGACACTGTTCTCGACCAAATCTTCCGCCAATATCCAAATACCTCAAACACCCTCACCGTCCTTCTCTCACGTTCCTATGACCCCACCGAGCTATACCCTGGTGAAATCACGGTATCCGATATCCTCCCTGGCATGCAGAACATCTCGGATCAACCCAAGCTCACTGTGAAGACTGTCCCATCGTCCCGATCCGGTGACCAGCATTGGCAAGTTCTCCTTGACCCAAATGGTATCATTGCTCCGGACGGACAACCCATGGTACTCTCCTCTAAAGTGTCAAGCACGATGAACTCATCGTCATTAACCGCCATATTCGATACGGGCTTTTCTCTTAATCAAGTCCCAAAGTATGATTTGTCTTCTTGGAGTGAGGCATTCAGTCTCATCCTGGTACCACTAGATATGTTGCCGATGCGATTTATTCTGGCTTTCCTGGAGCCCAGTTCACAAATGTCACAACAACTGGTCCCGTTTGGACCTTGCCATGCAATATTGAAGTCAACACTACCCTCTTATTCGGCAACAAGTCATACCCAGTCCATCCGTTTGACATGAGCCTTAACCTGACGGATTCCTCGGGAAATCAAATTTGTGTTGGTGGGGTGTGTATCATTTTCAGGGGATCTCCGCATTTGTCTCATGGACCTATTCGTTTCAGTTCCAGCCGATCACGACTGCCGTCTCGCCAGACTACGACATGATCCTTGGTATGGCATTCTGTGAGTACTGCTCCGTATTCGCCCTCGCCGTCACCATATTGACTCCCAGCGCAGTGCGCAACGTATATCTGCTCATAGATTATGGCGACTTTGTTGACGGGACCACAAATAAGGCACCGCCCTTTGCGCAATTATTGTCACTCACGGACGCCGCCGCCGCTCACTCGGACTTTGTACAAACTCGTCTCAACGGCATGGATACGACTGGTATGCAAGTCTTTACTGCTAGTCAACCCGCCAGCAGCCCGGCCGTCTCAAATAGTGATAGCCGCCAAGCGAAGATGATCGTGATCTACGGTGTGATTGCTGGCTCTCTCATCTTGGTGTTCTTCACAGTCACTGCATATATCATCATGAAGCGCCGGCGCAGACTCCATTCCAACACACGTTCCAACTTCTCCGCCGCTGACACTGGGTTGTCATATGACCGTACAGCATACCATTCCTTGCAAGACGCCCCTCCCGGCGAAACGAATCATGTGCAGGGATACTACACTGAGGTAGGACATGAATCGATGTATGATCCTTACGCCGAGATTACGCGTGCACGAGTCGTGCCCACACATGGAGGAGACTACAGTGGGCCGGCGCCGAGGTACGAGGACCGTGATCCATGGCATGGCCGATGAAGACGTTGATCATGTGGGTACGAATGATGCAGTGGCTTGTGTTAAGTTATGTTCGGACTTCCAGACCACACTTGGCTTTACGCTTGTATGATGACGTTCTGTATTTACTCACGACGATTACCTTAGGATGACATATTGACTTTTTACATCACATTGACATTCCTGCTTGTGTCTACACAGTTTAATTTATCCCTCCCTACGCACTGGATGTTGACTTCGTGGACAGTCGTGTATCGCATTAAGCACAATTGGATTATTTTTACCTCTTTACAGCTGGACATGCATAAATCGGGAAAGATCACACGGGTAGGCGCAAATCGCGCAATGGATTGCGCGTGAGTTGGCGGTGATATCTCCATTTAGATCCATGTCGACGCTGTCTTTATCGCACGAACCAAACCAGACTGACGGTGTGCTGTGGTTGTTAAAACGATGAGTTGGGCCTGCGAGTGTTTTATTATTAGTCTGAGCATCCCGTGGCAGTTCTACTGTATATGATGAGGGAGCATTTCGGTTTTCTCGGTCATCGGAATGCAGTGATCGGTCACTCAGCAGCGGTCATGCCTAAGGTCATGCCATCAGCGCTGATAGTAGGGTGAGAGACAAATTGGCATCGGTAGGTTGTCGTTAGGGAATTTGGGAATTTTCAAAAACAAAGCTCAAATTTGCTCAAGCCGTCGGCACAAATACACGTGATCAAGCCGTGTTATTGCGCCCTGCGCCCCCTGTTCCCACTAGAGTTCCTTAACGCTGATTTCTCTCGATAAGATGTGATGTGATCACAATCGGACGTTCATTTATACCGGTTGTTCCCCAACGCGCCCAACTTTGAACTTGACTTAGTTAGGGAACGACAGATCCCACCGCAGTGACACGGGACTCAGGAACATAGTTAGTACCCTGAATTGTGCGCCGCCGCAGTCCACAGTACGGTATCATCCCGAAACAGATAAATCATGTCTGAAATTATTTATCATCGGCTCTAGCCTTTGTGCGTGACAAGGCTGAGCCCGATCGGTTCACTGGGCTACGATGCCCGAACCCCTATCGCATGGGCGGTGGGCCAGCGTGTATTGGATAAGATGGATGGACAGCGTAGAGTCGGACGTGGGATGATACTTGCCCCAACTTAGCAGTATTGCGCGCAATTGCAGCCAGGATTGAAGGGTGGTCACACGGTACTTTTAGTTTACTTTATCCGACTGATACGATGCGTTCGTACGATATGGCCGTGGGTACTTGGGTGATCGATTATCAAATTCCAGATAATTGGGGTATCCTAGGATATATAAAGTGGCCCAATTCCCCCTTGCACCACAGGGTCTCAATCACCTGCTTTCTACTTGTCTCTACACACTCTACATATATCATCATCATGGTTTGGTTCAACGACAACCAGGAGGCTTACGATAACGTGAGCTTGTCCTTTGCAATGTGGGGCTGCGTAGTGTTGATCGCAACTGGGTCTAGTACCAAAACGCCCCCAAGCACGAGGCTCACCTCAGTCATGAGCTCATTGCTGGTGCTGCTTCATATGAGGTTCGCCCTTGTTGTACTCTCGTTTCCCGCTTTATTCAAACTCGCACTAGGCTGCCAAGGCATATGAGAATCACGTAGCCGCGAACGGCCAGCCTCCTAGCCATGCTAAGGCCAAAGAACTCGCGTCAGTAACGTTTCGTATGCGTCAACATGATCGGCACTTATGATCCATATATATAGTGCCGGCTTCGCCGGTGCGTTCATCGATAAGGAATTCGAGACCCATGGTGTAGGTCACGTCCTATGTTAAAAGCAACGGATCTGATATCTGATTTGGTGCTGCCTGACAAAACAGCTCAATTTCATCGACAAGGAGAGGGCGAAACGCCAGGGTGGGTATTAATTGCTTTTCTCTGAAATGAGGAGGTGGCCTAACGTCCCCGTGCAGCTGAGCAGTACTGTGATCAAGGTATTAACCAATATGGCGGGTATTAATGGAAAGCCTGTGTGGATGCGGCGACTGCTCAGAACAAGAATGGGTGGGTTCTATTGCATCTGGCTTTGTAACCAAGTGGAAGTTCGCAACCTGTATGCCTATGGGGTAGTAGCACCCGTTGTCGCTATGATTACAATTGCAATTGTTGTTCGTACAGTATGAAATCAAACCGGTAAGTCATGTGACACCATCGATAAGGAAACGTTACGCGAGGGAAAACGAAGATCAGAACCCGGTCGCGCGCCAGCGGAATGATCGCCAAGAGACAGAACCATCGCCCAGTTGCTGATTGAGGACCAGGGTCATAATATCAACCGCGTTATCGACCTCACTTTTATTCTATCTTTCCAATAGGTCAACTTTGGAGATTTCAGAAGTCTTGTTTCAACTTGAAGGCCCGGTGATGAAAATGCACGCAACATCTATAGGTAGAAAATCGTGGAAATTTTGTCAGTACGTTAGTCCATCAGACTCTATCTGCAAATGATGCCAAGCACCTTTCAAACAAGAGTGAAGTACGGGGAAATGGTATTTCCGTTCCGAGGGACGTGATTCACGTGAAGATGGGGGGTGGGTGGTCGTTAAAGGCCACGCATCTCCTCCACTCCGAAATATAATGATCCCTCAGGCTTAATCGTTTATCACAACCTGAATGCGACCACGGCGCTGAGGCCCATCGCTCCAACACCACATGTGAACTGGAACGTGTCTTGGATGGGATGGGATGGTCGGATGGATGGACAGCTTAGAGTCAGTCGGACGTGGGATGATGATTGCCCCAACTTAGTAGTATTTGCGCGCAGTTGCATCCAGGGCGTGTGCATGTGAGCGGCACTGATTGCATCCAGGGTAGGTTGTCATGTCTACTGCATCCGTTACTGCATCCGCCTGATACGTTCTTTCGACGTGACGACCGTGGGTGGTTGATTATCAATTTCCAGATAAATTGGGGTGGTCAGGAGGATATATAAAGTGGCCAATTCCCCCGTTGCACCACAGGGTCTTAGACTCAATCACCTGCTTTCTTCTTGTCTCCACACACCTTACATATATCTTCATCATGAGTTGGTACGGCGACAACCACGACCGCACTCAGGACTACAATACCGTGAGCTTGTCCTTTGCAATGTGGGGCTGCGTAATGTTGATCGTGACTGGGTCTAGTACCAAAGCGCCCCCAAGCACGAGGCTCACGTCAGTCATGAGCTCATTGCTGGTGCTGCTGCCTATGAGGTTTGACCCTGTCGTACTCTCGTTTCCCGCGATATTCAAACACGCACTAGGCTGCCAAGGCATATCAGGATCACGTAGCCGCGAGCGGCAAGCCTGTTAACCATGCCAAGGCCAAAGAGGTCATGTAGGTAACATTTCGTATGCATCAACATGATCAATATTTATAATCCATATAGTGCTGGCCTCGCCGGTGCCTTCATCGATAAGCAATTCGAGACCCATGGTGTAGGTCACATCCTATGTTATATCTAACAGATCTGATTTGGTGTCGCTTAACAAAACAGCTCGATTTCCTCGACAAGGAGAAGGCGAAACGCCAAGGTGGGTATTAATTGCTTTCCTTGAAATGAGGATAATGGCTTAACGTCGCCGTGCAGCCAAGCAGCAAGCTGAGGAAGCTGTTACACAACATGGCGGGTATTAATGGAAAGCCTGCGTGGATGCGACAGCCCAGAACAAGGTTGGGTGGTCTATTGCATCAGGCTTTTTTAACCAAGCGGAAGATTGCAACCGGTATGCTTATGCTGTAGTACTGTAGCACCCAGGTCGATTATGATATGACTGCTCGTATGAAATCGTTCAATTAAGTCATGTGACACCATCGATAAGAGAAAGGGGAAACGTTACGTGAGGGAACGTAGTAGATCAGAACAACTTCGCGCCAACAGAATTGTTAGAAAATATGCAGAACCAGTACGTATTCGGTTCAATTCAACAATTCAATTGCTGACCGAGGACCCGGGACTCCCGGACTCATGGCATCAACCGCGTTTCGCGTCTCCAATTTTATTTCTATTCGGGTTTCCAATACAGTAGGTCAACTCGCAGATTTCAGAAAGTCTTAATCCTCAAGGTCCGGTGATGAATATGTACGCAACATCTACTGTATAGGTAGAAAATCGTGCTAGTAGATATCGGTCAGTATGTCAGTCCTTCTGCAAATGATGGCAATTACCTTTCAATCCAGAGCGAGGTACGGGTGATCGCCGGTCTGGGCCTGTCGGAAAATGGTATTTCTGTTCCAAGGGATGTGAAGATGGGGGTCGTTAATAAAGGTCAAGCATCTCTTCCATTCCGAAATATAATGATCCCCCAGGCCTCAGGCTTAATCGAGCTTAATCGTTTATCACAACCTAAATCCGACCAGCTGAGGCTCACCGGGCTCACCGGTCACCGGTCAACGCTCCAACACCACATGTGAACTGGAGCGTGCCTTGGATGGGATGGTCGGATGGATGGACAGCTTAGAGTCAGTCGGACGTGGGATGATAGTATTTGCCCCAACTTCAAGTTAGTCACGGTAGTATTGCGCGCAACTGCATCCAGCGTAATTGTATGATTTTGTATCACGGTAGCATCAAGGGGTTGTCATGTCTACTGCATCCGCCTGATACGTTCGTTCCGAGTCGAAGTGACGACCATGGGCGGCGGACCGGCGGTCGAAGATCAATTTCCCGATACTGGGCCCGCCCGGGAGGATATATAAAGTGGCCCGATTCCCCCCGGTCTTAGACCCAATCACCTTGTCTCTACACACTCTACATATATCATCATCATGAGTTGGTTCGACAACGACCACGAACACACTCAGGCTTACAATCAAGTGAGCTTGTCCTTTGCGAGTGGTACTGCGTGGTGTTGATCGCAACTGGGTCTAGTTCCAATCCGCCCCCAAGCACGAGGCTCACCTCAGTCATGAGCTCATTGCTGGTGCTGCTTCCTTTGCGGTTCGACTTTGCTTTATTTTTGTTTCCCGCGATATTCAAACACGCACTACTAGGCTGCCAAGGCATATAACGACCACGTAGCCCGGAACGGCCAGCCTGTTAACCATGCCATGGCCAAAGAGCTCATGTAGGTAACGTTTCGTATGCGTCAACATGATCGGTGTTCATGATCCATATAGTGCTGGCTTCGCCGGTGCATTCATCGATAAGCAATTCGAGACCCATGGTGTATGTCACATCCTATGTTATCCAACAGATCTGATTTGGTGCTGACCAACAAACCAGCTCGATTTATCGACAAGGAGAAGGCGAAACGCCAGGGTGGGTATTAATTGCTTTTACTTGAAATGAGCAGGATGACCTAACGTCGCCGTGCAGCCAAGCAGCATGCTGAACAAGCTGTTACACAATATGGCGGGTACCATGGCTCGGCCCAGTATTAATGGAAGCCTGCGTGGATGCGACAGCCCAACAAGGATGGGCGGGCTCTATTGAATCAAGCTTTTTGACCAAGCGGAAGTTTGTAACCGGTATGCTTATGCAGTAGTAGTAGCACCTCTGGTCGATATGATTACAATTGTTACTCGTATGATATCCTTCAAACCGTTGAGTCATGTGACATCATAGATAAGAGAAAAGGTAAATGTTAGTACGCGAGGGAACGTAGATCAGAACTTGGTTTCGCTGACGGAAAGGAAATATGCCACGAGAGAACCAGGACTCCGAGTCGGCTGCTGACCGACTGACCGAAGACAAGGACTCATGGTATTAGCCGCGTTTCGCGTTATCGACCGCACCTTTATTTCTATCCGGGTTTCCAATACTAGCTTGAGGTCAACTTGGAGGTTTCAGAAATTTCAGAAGTCTTATTTATAATTCTCAAGGTCCGGTGATCAAAATGCACGTAACATAAATAGGTGGAAAATCGTGAATATCTGTCAGTACGACAGTCCTTCTGCAAATGATGCCAATTAACCTTTCAATCAAGAGTGAAGTACGGGTGATCGGTCTGGGCCTGTGGGAAATTTGTATTTTCTGTTCCCAAGGGACGTGAAGATGGGGGGATGGTCGTTAGGCTACAAAACGATAGACCGTTTCGTGAAAAAAGGCTCCACGGCCTCTACCCGCTCCACCTTCCTGTTGCAGAAAAGGAAGACCATGACATGTCTCCGTGTGGCAAATACGTGTCTGGTGTGCGATGGATCAGACTCTCAAGATACTGCTAGGACTTCACTGACATGTTTGCTGCAACACTTGATACTAGATTGGCTTACCAATTACCACAGCGTCTGCCGTGTCTAGTTCACGAGGCCATTCAGTATCTACTCCCATAGGCAGACCACGGACCACGCTCCAGATTGTCCATTCGGTCTTTGAAACAAGGACTCGGAAGGTACCTGGCGGGGGCTTTTTTTCTGAAACAGGAAGGTGGAGCCTTTTTTTCAACCTGAATGTGACCGCGGCGCTGAGGCTCACAGCGCTCACCGCTCAACACCACATGTGAACTGGAGCGTGTCTTGATTGAGATGGTCGGTCTTGATTGAGATGGTCGAATGGATGGATGGACAGCGTAGACTCGGAGTCGGACGTGGGATGATATTTGCCCCAACCTTAGTAGTATCGGGCGTAATTGCATTCAGGGTTAGCATCAAAGGGTGGTCACAAGGTACTTTTAGTCTACCGCATCCGCCTGATACGTTCGTTCGACGTCATGGTGACGACCGTGGAGATCGAGTAACAAATTCCAGATAAATGAGGATGGTCAGGAGGACATATAAAGTGGCCCAATCCTCCCCTTGCACCACAGGGTCCTAGACTCTCTACTTTCTACTCGTCTCTACACACTTTACATATATCATCATCATGGTTTGGTTCGGTGACGACCACGACACACTCAGGCTCACAATCAAGTGAGCTTGCCTTTTGCGATGTGGTTCTGCGTGGTGTTGATCGCAACTGGGTCTAGTACCAAGAAGCCCCCAAGGACAAGGCTCACATCACTCATGAGCTCCTTGGTGGTGCTGCTGCCTATGCGGTTCGACCCTGTCGTACTCTAGTTTCCCGCGATATTCAAACACACACTAGGCTGCCAAGGCATATGAGGATCACGTAGCCGCGAACGGCAAGCCTGCTAGCCATGCCAAGGCCAAAGAGCTCGCGTAGGTAACTTTCGTATGCGTCAACATGATCGGCACTTATGATCCATATAGTGCCGGCTTCGCCGGTGCGTTCATCGATAAGGAATTCGAGACCCATGGTGTAGGTCAATCCTATGTTATATCCAACAGATCTGATTTGGTGCCCAACAAAACAGCTCAGTTTCCTCGAAAAGGAGAAGGCGAAACACCAGGGTGGGTATTAATTACTTTCCTTGAAATGAGCAGGATGGCCTAACGTCGCCGTGCAGCCAAGCAGCATGCTGAAGAAGCTGTTGCACAACATGGCGGGTATTAATTAATGGAAAGCCTGCGTGGATGCGACAGCCCAGAACAAGGGTGGGTGGGTTCTATTGCATCAGGCATTGCAACCAAGTGGAAGTTCGCAACCTGTATGCCTATGCAGTAGTAGCACCCCTGGTCGATATGATTACAAATGTTGTCGAAGTTGTTCGTGTGAAATCCTTCAAAACGTTACAGTAAGTCATGTGACACCATCGATAAGGAAAAAGGTAAACGTTACGCGAGGGGAACGCAGATCAGAACCTGGCTTCGCGCCCGCGAATTGATGCCACGAGACAGAACCAGCACTCGGTTGCCGACCGAGGAGTCGAGGACCACTGGCAAGGACTAATGGTATCAACCGCGTTTCGCGTCTCCACTTTTATTTCTATTCGGGTTTTCAAACGGTCAACTCGCAGATTTCAGAAGTCTCAATCTTCAAGCTTCAAGGTCCGGTGATGAAAAAGCACGTAACATCTACTGTATAGGTAGAAAATCGTACTAGTAGATATCAGTCAGTACGTCAGTCCTCCTGCAAATGATACCAGTTTCCTTTCAATCAATTAGAAGCCAGTGGTGTCGTACAGTCAAACCTTTAACCATACTCAAAAATTTTTCAGCGTAATCCTTAGCAATAGCAGTCTCCAATGGGTATGGTTAAGAGGTTACGTAACAGGCCGTGCGTTTCTTCCATTCCGGAATATAATGATCCCTTGATCGTTTATCACAACTTGAGTGTGACCACGGCGCTGAGGCACACGGCCCACCGTGACCGCTCCAACGCCACATATGAACTGGACCTGCCTCGGATGGGATGGTCGGATGAATGGACAGCGTAGAGTCAAACGTGTGTGATGATATTTGCCCCAACTTAGTAGTATTGCGTGTAATTGCATCCAGAGTTAGCATTCAAGGGTGGTCACAAGGTATTTTTAGTCCACCGCAATCCGTTACTGCATCTGATCGATTATCAAATTCCAGATAAACGGGGGTGGGCAGGAGGATATATAAAGTGGCCCAATTCCCCCGTTGCACCACAGGGTCTTACACTCAATCACCTGCTTTCTACTCGTCTCTACACACTCTGCATATATCATCATCATGGTTTGGTTCGACGACAACCAGGACGCTTACGATCAGGTGAGCTTGTCTTATGCGATGTGGTGCTGCGTGGTGTTGATAGCAACCGGGTCTAGTACCAAAACGCCCAACCTCACGAGGCTCACATCAGTCATGAGCTCATTGCTGGTGCTGCTTCCTATGAGGTTCGACCCTGTTGTTCTCTCGTTTCCCGTGATATCCAAACACGCACTAGGCTGCCAAAGCATATGAGAATCACGTAGCCGAGAACGGCCGTCCTGCTAGCCATGCCGAGGCCAAAGAGCTCGCGTAGGTAACGTTTGGTATGCGTCAACTTGATCTGTACTTATGATCCATATAGTGCTGGCTTCGCCGGTGCCTACATCGATAGAGAAGTCGAGACCAAAGGTGTAGGTCACGACTTATGTTAAATGCAACAGATCTGATTTAGTACTGCCTAACAAAACAGCTCGATTTCATCGACAGCGAGAGGGCGAAAAGCCAGGGTGAGTATTAATCGCTTTTCCTTGAAACGAGGAGGATGGGCTAACATCGCCGTGCAGCCCAGCAGTACTGTAATCAAGGTGTTGATAACTATGGCGGGTATGATAACAGTGGCGGGTATTAATGGAAAGCCTGTGTGGATGCGACAGCCCAGAGCAAGGATGGGTGGGCTCTATTGCATTAGGCTTTATAACCAAGTGGAGGTTCTCAACCTGTATGCTTATGCTGTAGAAGCACCCCTGGTCGATGATTACAATTGCAGTCGTTGTTCGTATGAAACCCTTCAAAATGTCAAAGTCATGTGACACCATCGATAAGGAAAAAGGGAAACTTACGCGAGTGGAACCTAGATCAGCCCCAGCACGAGACAGAACCAGCAATCGGTTGCTGATTGAGGACCAGGACTCATGGTATCAGCCGCGTTCCGCGTTATCGACACCACGGGTTTCCAATAGGTCAACTCGGAGACTTCAGAAGTCTTAATTTTCAAGGTTCGGTGATGAAAATGCGTGGAACACCTATATGTAGAAAATCGTAGAAATCGGTCAGTATGTCAGTCTTTCTGCATATGATGCCAAGTATCTTTCAATCAAGAATGAAGTACGGACGATCGATCCGGGCCTGTCGTAAAATGGTACTTGAAGATGTGGGATGGGTGGAGGATCGTTAATAAGGGCTATGCTTCTCTTCCATTCCATGATACCTCGATCGTTTATCACAACCTGAATATGACCAGGGCGCTGAGGTTCCAACACCACATGTGAGATGGAGTCCCAAAACCAACGCTTCATTCAATGCGGAATCATTGTTTCCTTAAGATCACTGCGACCTTGAAGAAACCGTGATTCTACATCGAACAGGAGAAGATCTCGAAATCCGTTAAAGTATATATTAGTGAACGAGTCCGAGTCCACCCGAGTCCCGGCCTCGTCCGAACTGCCATGATCTGTCAGCCACGTACCGTACACCAAACATGCACAATGACCCTCATTATCGGCCCTTATTGTAATAAGCGGAGAAAGAACAAGAGTTAAACGGGTTAAACGGAGCGCTGGAACCCAGGAGATGATGTCCATGATAGACAGGAACCATTCATCTAACGGCCATGATCGAGGCATGACAAGACATCAGTAGGCGCCCAGAGATGTGTGAGTGACATGGCAGGGTCGACTTTTTGATTGGAGAGCAATGATATGTTTAAGAATTTGAAAATCCTGAAACAGCCGATGTTACATATTTGAACAGCTCCAGGAGTGGATATAACTGTGAATACCTTTGTGAGGATCACGACTGCGAAGAAATTTACTAGGTGCGAATCTCCGACAGGATGATCGAATGGGCGCTGAACTGTTTGATCTTGGTCATCGCACATCAGGCTTGCTTCTATTCCATTAGGAGGATTTCGTCATTCATTCATTCCTACCGATCTGGCACTGCCACCGCTGTGCAACGACTCTTTTGGAATCGATAGAAAGTAGAGACGCCAGTAACGATACGCGCCCAAGATATAAAATCAGCAGATCGGCAGACGGTCTGACTGAGGGATTTGGTCACCCATGTAGCGTGAAGGGCATATGAAGCAGTGAGCCCAAGGATACGACGTAGCTGCCAACTGAGGGTACTCGGGCGAGCGGCGTGCATGTATATCATGACTGGAGACCATCAACTTGAGCGCGGCCAGGGAACATGACAACTAGGAATACCAGGTGCGACCAGACGTGTATGAAAAGGTGATGTGAGGGAAGCAAGGATGGTGCAGCGGGTATGAGGCGTCGGATCACGGATCACGGTTGTGTTGTGGGTCATGGTAGCCGGAGAGCGTTAGCTGCCAGTGGTCACGGTGCGAACACGAACACGTGACTTGGCACCAAAAATTGTGGCGGTTTGTAGACGTGGCATGACATGACATGACAGGATGGATTACATCGTATTCGCCTGTCATCGAGCTCACAATTGAGTATTACTGTACTGGACTTGTCACTGTTCGTTGCGCCCTTCATGGGGGATACCATACTTGGCTTGACAGATAATGAACGACATTAGGCAAAAACGCAAAACTGGTCAGGGTCAGGTTTTCTCTTCAGAGTCAGCCATCTGTACTGCGTCAGTAGTCATGGGTGTCATTGACTAAAACAACGTAGAAAGAAAGGACTTGGAAAGGCAAGTTCGTGGTGACTCGGAATTCCATGGGATTGAAACTGACTCGGTTGACTACTGTACGATAAACACACGTCCAAAATTGTCACCGTTGCCAAGTTGATGAAGAAACCCAGATTAATGTAAGTACAGTAGCCATCTCAACCGCCGTGGCGTACACCAGGCACAATCGTCAATTGGTCCATCAGTGCCTGAACTTGAACTACAGTACAGACTACGGACGAGGGGAAGTAACTTATTGGGGAAGTAAGGAAGCCACTTAAGCGACGGCAGCTTGACCAGGGCTAATCTGTGGTAACCAAACTCAATTTCGGTCGGGTCGCTGCCTCATTTGCTACATCTTATTGACTAATACATTTACAACAACATCAGGGAAACGATCTTAGTAACCAAGAACACAAGAAGAGAACCGCTATGACAATCCCCCTCGCCCATGTCTCCCGCTCGTACAAAATTTGATACCCAAAAGAAGCACGATATCATCAGCTTTTAACAAGAAACTTCGAACATATAATCATACTGTAGGTTGGAAAACAGAAAGGACAGAAGAAGGTTACCATAGATTAAAAAAACAAACATTGAGTAGCTGTTTCCCAAAAGTCCTAAGGGAAGACTGCAGACGAAGACGAAGGAGAGCCAAAGTGACTGGGTTGTCAGATGCGCAATTTCACGGATCGCGCCTGGTGATGAACACAAGATAAGTACCGCAATAACTCGGCCTTAAGAACATGCAACACACGTTATATCCGACTCGGCGCGACTGCTTATCCTCGGTGGGGTGGAAAAGGGGCGCGGTGGTATATTTTCTCTGACACCCACAGTCGATGGTGACGCACGTCCACGCAGCGCAATTGGGGACAAGTCAGGTATAAGTTCTGGGACTGAAGGAACCGGTTGTTGAACCGTGCTCATGTCCGCCGGATGACGCGTCTGCGCTTGTGGAAAGTACGACGCACGAGGCGTCGAGGTAGGGGAAGAAGTTGCCTCTATTGGCGTTTTTATCTCATCTGTCACGTTCAACAGGGGTTAGTGCGCATATGATGGCACTTGAATGTGACCCGATGTACCTTCCCATGGGTGAGTGTACGGACAGTCGTCACTGTCTGGGCAAACACCGTCCTTGTAGCGCGTGCAGATTGTCCCTTCAGGCCAGTCAGTGGGCATATAGTTAATACACATGTGATATACGTACTCTGTCCACCCATCATAACACCACCCCCAATGACTCGCCACGTAATAGGGTATATGTTCCGCTCGTGCTCCTCGTCAAACTTGGAACGTGATTCAGAGGGAGACAAAGGAGAGCAAGTTGAGCTATCCGAGGGAGACTCCAGTTCCGATTCGGGTGATTGAACGACTGAGGGGTCATGGATGCTGTGAATTAAGAGATTAGCAAGTGGATCATGACACCGCGATGTAGGCTTACAATGTGCAAAGACTACCCTGGGGACAGTGGCCGTCTTTTTTGTAAAATTTACATTGCTTAGCTGATACATACGGCAGACCGTGAGTTGAGAATAACGGCATACAAGTAGTAATAAAGTCATCATACTTTTGAGAGCTTTCAGCTTTCTCGCAGACATGCCATGTCGTCGAGATTCTGAGCGTGCCGGTAATTTCGGTAAAGCCCATGGAACGTACGCTGGGTGCACGAAAGGAGGGGCACCAGGGGAGAAAAAGCCAGGTGATGGGTTACAGTAAACCACGGGGCTCAGGCCCGAAGCCGAGCCGGGCCACCGCTCCGGGAACTCGGGGACTTCGCAGGGTGCAGACGGTGGATCGGAATCTCCATCGGAGAGACTAGGTACATCAGAAGTGGGGGAGGAGTCGCCATTTCGGAATATAAGCCGCGTAAGGTCATCAGAGACAACTGGGGTAGTGAAAGCAGCATTTGGGCCTGACGTTTGACCTGACACAGGGGAAAGCAAGACGGGCTCATGCGGAGAAAACCTGGAGGCATGAGAGACCTTTTTCACAACAGCTGGGGGATTTTTTGACTCTCCCGTTGTCTGAGGGGAGGTAAGGGCAACCACTTCCTCCACGGGGTGTGATTCGGTCCCAGGGACTACGTGAAGAGTAGTTGCTTCCGGAAAACCTACATATATTGGCGTTAGGAACAGCTGGGGGTTTCCGAGCTTTAGTATTGATTACCAATCTCATTATGCTTCGCGGGCGCAGCCAACTGATGACCCTCGCGATAATCGCAATGTCCATCCTGGAGAGGCTTCAAGTGGTCGGAAGGGTACTTGACTGGAAGTATATGGATCTTCACATGCGCAAAATCGCAACGGTCAGCAGAGAGGGGACATATACCCTTCTGGAAAAACCTGCATGGCTTAGCTGGGATAATGTACTTAGCAACTGCACCCTGGTATTAGAATCCAAAGACCTACTGTGACGCTTTTCGTGGCGGAACGACGACATCATCATGAAACAAATGTCAGAGGATTGAGGGAATAAAAATTGATGGAGGGTGCGCGTTTATATGTTCGGGCGAGAAGAATTAGGCTTGGGAGATGAAATCAGATATTCGTTCCGGACAAGGCGGATATCAAGATTGGTAGACGCCGCTGCGAGGAGTAAGCTTTGGCGAAAAACAATAATAATAAAGCTTTTTCTTGTGAAGGGACCGTGTCACGGGTAGAGACGGGGCCTGACCGAAATCTATCGGCCACAAAAGTGTATAGACAAAATAAAAAAGAAAGGCTTGTCTGCGTCTCATATGATCCCGAACACTGAGTCGGGGGGACTCAAGGAGCGGGACCCAGGTGAACAATGTAGCGATGGATTTGGACGGGTTCTTGCGTACTTATGGTGCTTGCGAAAAATCCGCGCGGACCTTCCATACATGTGGACCGATACCCCTGCGTAAACGGCCGTGCGAGTGAATGGCCGAGCGAGAGAACATCTACGGGGTCGTGCCGAAGAGGAGCACCGCAGAACAATAAGGGAGAAGCGTTTACATCAGCACCCGCCGGACCACCCAATTGTTCTCGTACAATGGAATTATGACGTGCCGTAGTTTGTGAACCTGTAATGGGTCCGAGTCAGTAAAAGGGGAAAGCGTAAACTATAATGTGACACTCGGTGGTCGACTTGGCTAGGGGGAAAAACCGTACCGGCGACTGTTTGGCATCGGATCAGAGTCCCTTCAAAGGCGTACGGGTAACTGTCATCCTATTTAGGAAAGATCGCTCCGGTCGAAACAATAGACAAGGACGCGCCCCCTTCATTTCGGTTCGGCTCCCCTTGTGCTACTGTCCCAAATACTTGCGTTATAAGGGAACAGGGTGGAACCGTAAAAGTTCTTAGAACACAAACAGATAAGCGCTGAAAGTTTGGCCGTGGCCAATTTCGAGAGGTACACTGAAATGGAACAGAAAGCATGTGCCAATTGCGCGCATTTTCTGGGCTATGTTCGTATTGTAGAGCCCTCGGAATGGCTCGCAGGGTGACCTCGCCATAATAAACGAAGGAAACAATGACGAATGCTACACCCCTGAGGGTGTAGTACATAGATCGCGAGATCTAGATTAGGAAGACAAAATGCGATGGATTCACATACATAGATCCGAAATAAGTATACTAAGACCATTGGTACAGGGTTTCGGAAGCACGGATATCATGAGTCGTGATTAATTTGGCCCCTAGTGGGAGCCTGAAGTAGCGGAGTTCGCTCTGAAGGGCTTGAGGGCCGTGACGGGTCAAAAGAGCCCGATAATGGAACGGGTCCTTGTGGAGAATTGTTGGTAGGACCCGGGTGGGATAATTGCGGAGGACAGGTAACGTCTGCCTTGCAGATGGGGCACTGGAACCCGCGCATAGTGTCATAAAAACAAAAAGAAAAGGCTCCACCTAGTCATTTGACTCACCAGTTTTTTCAGCTGGATCAGCCACTCGTCTACCTCGTCTAGGTGAAAGATGTGCTTGCAAGGTAGCACTCTTACTCTGTCGCCCTTGACAAACTCGTCCAGACAAATCGCGCACTCGACTTGTGTGTTGAACCAGATCGGGTCCTCGTCTTCGTCGGCTTGCGTCGATGTGGTGGGATTTGTGGCATGGGTCTGCCCAAGTTCAACATCAACGTCGTTCGTGGAGGCGATTGGAATAATGTTCTGGTCTGGTTTATCAGGAGGCACACCCTCGTGCTTCTCCCAACCGGATCCGGTCCAAACGCGCCAGGGCAGGCGCTTGACCACGTCTTCGGGGGCACGCTCGCGCTGAGCAGCATGAGCAGCTCGGATACGATGAATCACGAGGGTGAGGAAGGTGAGAGATGAAGGGATAAACAAAATCGTGAGGAAAGTGAGTATGGGGCTGTGAAGACACGGGGCTGCAATGAGGATCGGGTGAGGCAGGCACAAGGTCCGATAACGTACGAATACCACTGCCAGGCAGAAAATTCGGAGCTGATGAGAAGAGAGACAGTCTTGAGTCCAGCCTGAGACGTGTTTGATGTGGCAATGAGGGAATACAGTTCAATATAACTGGAGTATTTAATGTAGGTCGCAGCGATGGTTACATCCGAGGCATCCTCTTTGCGGAGCATGTAAGATGCCGAAGAGGGTATAACGACTCTAGAGGACTAACCTGGGCTGAACATGTTCACAAGTGTATCTGGTTTGCCGGAAATTTCGGGGTCTTCACCACCGACGACAACTGCCTTGGCGCCCAATCTCTGTGCCTCCCGTGCCTTGGAGACAAACTGGCAAGCACCGCGCTGCACGAGAGCAATCCAAGGTTCCAGGCGTTCAGGGATGTTTGGATCAATGACACACAGTGAAGGACACCCTTGGTTAAGCGAATCATTGTGGGAAATGGCCGCTTCGTTTGGACAAGGAACCGTGAATGAGTTGAGGGGGATGACATAGCCCAACAGCGGATCTGATAACTCCGCGCCAAATCCTGCAGGCCTGGAGGGGAATGTCACCGGTGGGGAGCGATCTACGATGGAGACGGTGCTGTCTGGTCCCCATGCCCAACCCCAGAGCCATGACTGATCCTGGAAGCTCTGCACGGCGGTAGCCTTGTGGGACCATAGAAAGGCAAGGGGGTTAGCACGGGTCTGAAGAGCGAATGCTATGATGAACAGATTCAATAAATGAGAACGTGGCATGGTATAGATCAGAGGGAGGAAGGGAAATGGCGAATGGATGGAATGGACAGGGTCACTCCATCTTTGCCGACTGGCTCAGTCGCGGTCGAAATTTCGAGTCACACGTGCTCAAGCTGGTCAAGGTTCACAGCCACAGTTCTTCCGCTCCTGCTATCGTACCCCCTTCAAGTTGCTGCAAGCATAACTAGCATTTTCACTGGGCAACGTTACGCCCAACCATCGCCTCGTCCGCCGCTAGCAATTCCCTCGACCCCTCTCCCGTATCTGACGCGTTACGCTGAAACCCTGGAGTCCAGGAGTGTGCGTCCAAATTTCTCGAGATGGTTACGTTGAGATGGGCCACGTGAATTCCGTGGCTTTACTCTTACTCTGTCAACCATCCTTCCCTTTCTTCATCCTCCCATCTTTTCATCTATCTCCCCTTCCGACCCTTCAAGACTCGTTTCGGCTGCAATGTCGACCGATAGGACTGCTGGGAGAGCCGAAACAACGAACGAGGATTCGTCGAGGAATGCAGGTACAGACTTGTGTAGCACAAAGGTCTGTCGCGGTGCATGCGAGGTGAAAGCGAGTATCAGAGGGGTCGGAGGGGAAAAGGGAGCAGCACGAGCACGCTGCGTTCATATGACTTTTCTATCTCACATTCTATCTGGTTGACCACCATTTAAAAGGGCCCGCGAGGCGTTGCACAACCCTTTATATGACCACTTCAACGACTGCTGGGAGAAAGCACGAGGTCCAGATGACAATACGGACGACATGCCGGAGTCCTCACTGACCGAACTGGTACGACGATGGGTGCCAGAGGACGACGTGGGCGACGCACACATGGGGGATAGTACGTTGGGACCAGAGACTAGAGTCAGGGGCTCTAGCTGAATGGCGACGCACGCTGGGGCCGGACGATGGAAAGGATGATGCCAGAGAAGTTAGCCCACTGAGATGATGACGGGCCATAACTTACGAGTTTTCTAACAGTGCTAGGGTTGCACCTGCGTTTAACTCGCGATGGCTCGAAAAGCATGTACATTTACGAAAAGATGGTATATAGTTACAAGTACAACAGTGGTTCCATCAGTACCGATGGCCAGTCGCTTTGCATCATGAGGAATGGCATCCGGTTTTCGTTCCCACTATAACCGAGCCCCGCAGATATAACAGGGGATAACGTGCCTCAAGCGGGTTCTCTTCAGTCGATATCCTCCGGAGTCAGGACATGAGAGAAATTTGAAATATAACTGCTGCTGGCGTTGCAAATGGATGTTGCTCGCATGCTTATTAGGGTGGCGCCGATCTGACAACCGAGAACATGATCGGGGAAACTCCAGAAAAAATATTGATCAATCATCTAGTTACTCTAGTACTAGTGACATCTTATTGTTGCTAAGCGAGATTGAGATGTCGTCCTAGATAAGAGAAGATAAAAGAAAGGGGAAGAGAGGAAGTCCTGATAGCCAGTAACGAGCCGGAGGGCGATCTTAAATACATGCCCGCTACTTCTAGCAACGGCGACCTCAGACGTGCTGGTGATGAGGAATGTATAGTAAGGCTGCTAAAATGGGAAGAAGGGAGCGTACGGTTGCTGCGTGGCGGTGACTTTTGTGTCGATAAACGTTGTCCGAGAGCACGAAAGGAGGTGGAAAGGAAAGGAACGCGGCAGTGGGGGCGGGAAGGGCCATGATTGGAACGCGTAGGTCGTATTCGTCTTGTGTCGCAGCTTGAAGGATGTGTTGTGTCGAGGAAAGAAAGAGAAATCAACAGAGCTTGTGATGCATGTGATGGGTCGACGCGGCTCCAGTCCGTTCCACGCGTAGCTACGCAACGCCGCGGCACACCTTAGTCTCCTTCATAGCCAACAAGATTTGCATCATTGCCAAGCCAATGCTCTTCTGAGGACGAAATGGATTTTCTGTCATCAATTCGGGCAAGCAGACGGACGGTCTCGTTTGGCTTCGGCCTTGCTCTGAGGCTTTCCAATCCCTTTTTAAGAACTTCTACTAGTACGGCTTAAGTTAAGAGCCATCACAAAGTGAAGTGAACTTTTTTTAACTAATTGTGGGGCTTACACTGTATACAAAGCTACGCCCTCTTATTCCAGAGAGCTATTCCCTATGTCCTTTGACGAAGGTATGCCCTGTGCCCTTTGATAAAGGTATACCCTATGCCCTCAATTTCCCTGACTCCAAAAGATGCCATATTGGAGGGTATGCCGTATGCCTTTCTAGGGGGTATATGAGAGTCGTGTAGTTGATTGAACGGCACGCCACAACTCTCTTGCCCTATCAACCCCCCAAAACGACAACAGTCCTCTATGGCCGACGTCGTTCATCGTGCTCTTGTATGCCTCATCGCAGGCGAATCTGAAGTATTCAAAGTCAAGTCAACCGGGAATATAGACATAATGGAGCTGAAGGACCTTATCAGGGAAAGGGGCAAGAACGGCGCGTTCTCAGTAGCGTCGGTGCCAAAGATCTGACCCTTTGGAAGGTGAGGACGACCATCATGGGACCATGTTCAGCGACAGCACAAGTGCACAACTAACTCTGCAGGTTGATCTCGCACCGGCCCCGAAGATGAGTGGAAGCATCTCACTGGTAAAGAGGGGTCCCGTGAGCTAGCCCGCAGGCTAGCTAAGGCAAGGCACTCTCACGGGACCGTATGGCACCGTTCTAGACCGGCACCGGCACCCGAAAAGGGTTCGCCATCTGGCACAAGCACATTGGGACCCCTGGCCGGCATAAAAGGGTGGGCTACAAGTTCAGGCTGAATCCCCCTAGTGGCGAATGGTAGGCCCCTAACCGGACTCGGAAGGACGCGCGATTGTGGCAGCGGTAGCCACCTGATGAGAGCTTTCGCAGGCTCGAAATCGCTGCACAGATCGCAACTCTTTACTGCCTCTGCACATACTGGTGTACAGACCCTTATCCTAGGAGACGGGTGACTGACAGGTGTGTCATGCAGCCAGACAGCCCGAGCGGCCCCACACCTCACACGGCCTTGGCCCCAAGCTACGCCGCTCACGCGGCTACGCTTGGGCCGACCAGCTTCGAGGGTTCGAAAACATCTCGGGTCATTGGCCTGCGACCACGCCGCCTAACCCCCAACGTATACACATTATTGTGGAGCTTCCTTCTGGTAAGCGTTGTGTGCACTGGGTCAGCGAGATTTCACTGACCGTGTCTCGGTTGTCCTCAACCTCCTTTCTCACTTTACTACGTCTCTCCTCACTGCCTTGTTGACGATGTCTTCATCTTTCATTGCAACCTATCATGCTTTAGATCGCGCTGCATCGCCACCGCTGTCCGAAACACGTATCCTTTGGCCCGCGGTCACTATAAATGCGGCTGCTCAAGGAGACTTTGGTAGGCTGGCCGCCCTTGAACGTAACAGGATCTTTGAACTGTGTGGTACTGAACCGGACTTTCTCATGGAGTTCAGAACCAAACAGAGGCAGCGACGTTGGGTTGAGTCAGATACAGTATACTTTTTTAAATCACATACCACTCTAGTTATTGAAAATTGTCACAGAACCCTGCCGTTCTCGTTCTCAAGGATGAACTTCACGAGTTTGACACCTACTTTCAATATGCACCCACGGGCGTCGGGCAAGGAGACCGTGTCTCCAGCAAACTTCTATTGTCACATCTTGCAAACACATTTTTAGATGAGGCTTGGAAGAAAGGCAACATCGAAGACAATGATGTCCGATGGATCTTTGACAAGTTGGGATGGCACATCCATTCGGTCCTCGGTTCAAGGAAAGGGATGCATTGTGGGTGTTGCTATTGTTCTATTACTATTTGCTCTGCAGGTTCAAGTTACATCTGTTGCAGTTGTGCTGACTGGCCGTTCGAGCTTATTGTCTCTGTCGAGTCTGAGCAGAAGAAATACCACTACACCCCATGAAGCGATTTTTATATTTCTGTTGATCGATTGGTGTATCGTCTGACTGAACTTCGACTAGATATTCTGGTTGAAGTCCAGTCAGACGATAATCAAGAAGACCGATATCGAATGCTTCTTCATGCTGCATGTGTGGCCCGACTTGGGCGCCAGTCTTATAATAATCCATTCATTGTCGTGGCATTGTATACTGAGAACTCTGGTAGGGTGACACAATACTTTCTTTTTCAACGTGATGGTGCCTATCCTAGCGTATGCACATTTGAATTCAAACAATCCTTCGTTTTCTCACTGGTTCATCTTAACCATCTAGGTTTCCTATGTCTCGGGCGTCCAAGACTGGACGCAACCGTCCGATTTGTTTACTGCTATGTTTGAAATTTACAACCTGGTATCGATGATACAAAGTGACAGACCTGAGCTTGGGAGCATACAGGAACGCATTGAGTCAATCAGTTCCGACTTCTCGAAGAATTTCAATAATACATTCATCACCGGCAATGGCTTGCGGCGTGACGAGCACGTCTACCACGATCGCCAGGTTGTCGATGCATACACTCGGGCAGGATACAGGTTGGAGTCGAACGATGAAGACGAGATTGATTCGCATGCAGTCATCAAGCTGGCAGGTTGGGGTGCAAAGGGTCTCGTTGTACACCCACTGGCAGTGTGCGTCTCGAACCCTGGGCCGCAAATTAACGCTACTTTCAACGTGCGTGCGACCACAACTTTCGGAGGTACGTGTATGCATTGGCGTACCAGGCTGGCAACAAGTAACGATGCGCTGCCATGCAGAGGATATCTACCTCGTTGGATCCATTGATGCCCTCAAATATTGGTTGCCGGACAACGCGCTAAGCCTGAATCCTGCGAATTATCCGACTTGGAGCGGTATGTCTCGCAGATTAAATGTTTATATGCGCCTTTGTTGACCTGACGCGAATGAACAGTCAACGTGACCCTCCCCGAGGATACAATAGTCCACTACAAGTACATCCGCAAGTTCCATGGTAGAGTGACGTGGGAGTCGGATCCGAATCGCGTGTTTACTACTCCTGGGAGTGGGAAAGTCTTCATAAATGACACCTGGCAGTGATGTGGAGGGAGTCTTTTTTGTGCTAAAATGTTAAACAATATCCAGGACCCTCGTTTTTGTTGTGTATAGTATGTACCTTGGAGAGCACCGTAACAAAAGTTTTTGGTCTTGATCTCAAGGCACCTCGTCAGGTCCATGGCTCCCTTGAGAACAGCACTAGACCTTCTTTGATCATATGGGCGTTTGCCGAACTCGTACAGTGCCTTACGGCGCATTCTACAGGTCCAGAGCGACGGCGATCATTACTGTAATATAACCTCAAGGTTGTCCACACACACATACGCCCTCCTGTCGCCGACTCATATTCTCCAGGAGGAAAGGGTTTCCAGAGTTCTGCCGAAAATGAAACAATGTTGTTCCTAAACGGCAGTCAACCACGTTCAGCAGCGCATTCTCGAGACATTGGGCGTACTAGGGAATGAATGCTCACCGCTTTCGGTCCCACTGCGGTTACAGATCATCACGATCGTTTCTGAATCCTCTGATATATTTTGGGCTCAGCATCCTCCCAATTCGACCCATTATGCATTATTGCCCATTCTATACCAAAGTGTCTCAGAAGAGACGGGATTTACGATAATGACCGACGCACGTGCCATCCGGTGACAGCGCTGTTGGCGCCGATGACATCCACAACGTTCCCGGTCTTCCAGCGTGCGCGTTCCCACTTCTTGCGGTTCCAAACGCTCAGGATAACCAGCGGCGACGTGGCACCTCAACCTCTGCGCGATAGAGTCTGTGGATGTTCCAGGAATGGAAGGATCGCAGATGCATTCGTGGATGCTCCGTCTCTCGCAATTGGTGTTCTGAAGGTAATTTATACATACCACGAATGACCTCGGCAACCTTGTCGTTGACGTTCGCCACTCTATCATCTATGGAAAGTACCCGTACTGTAACAGCATGCGTCGCCCTCAGATTTTTCGCAATGATCACCCGAGCTACTCCCGAGCTTCCTCTTGTGTCAGCTTGTCGAGCTTTTTCAGTCCTGCGGCTCCTGCCAATCAGCATCTTCCCATAGTTTTCTGAACATCGTTCAGTCACGGGAGACGCACTCATAAAAATTTTCTGACTCGGCCTCGGTTGCTTTATTCCTTGGTTGCAATTCCAAGGATGGTGAGGACTAAGAACTTCGACCACCGACTCTTGAGTAAGCTTGAGTCTCGACCGCGACCGGCTCTACCGGGCCGTCGTGGCCCGCGGGCGCAATGCGCATCGCATCGAATAACTTAGTCGTTCCGTACGTATTCCCATGTTCGTTTTCGATATCCGCTTGGCGGGGCATTTAAAAGGCCCCACAATGTTCAACTTTTCGTCCCTGCGTGCCTCGTCACTCTCTGCTGATCTACCATGTGGGGCCTCCGTCAGTTCGCGACCCAGCCTGAGTCGTATCACGATGCCTCTCAGTCCGCATCGCTCCCGAGCATGCTC
Source organism: Russula aff. rugulosa BPL654 (assembly GCA_022496225.1). NCBI lineage: Eukaryota > Fungi > Basidiomycota > Agaricomycetes > Russulales > Russulaceae > Russula > Russula aff. rugulosa BPL654. Next base: position 23,706 of record WTXE01000041.1, on the reverse strand, counting down.
GCATATGCCTCCGGGCTCGCGGACGATTTCCCTACTATGAACGCATATCCAGGTTGCACTTATGCTCGTTCAAACCCATCCCTTAAAATGCGTCTTCTCTGCCTTGCCAGCGTTATCGGACTCGTGGGAACCGCCATCTCTGAACCCTCCACCACCGCGGACTCGTACTTCGGTAAAGAATCACCCATTGCCAAGGCCGGTCTTCTTGCGAACATCGGTCCGGACGGGGCTAAATGTCATGGTGCCAAGGTGCGTCGTACAACAGTAGCGTCCTTCATCCACTCATCCACTTTCAGTCTGGCATTGTGATTGCCAGTCCAAATACGGTCGATCCTGACTACTTGTTCACCTGGGTCCGCGACTCGTCACTTGTATTTAAAGTTATCGCGGATCAATTCTCCCGCGGATATGATCATTCGTTGCGCGCCCAGATTGACCACTTTGTTGCCGCCGAAGCTGCAATTCAGCAGATGCCCAACCTCTGTGGGACAGTCAAAACTGGCGGGCTTGGAGACCCAAAGTTTAAGATTGATGGTAGTGCGTTCACAGGTTCATGGGGTCGCCCTCAGCGAGGTTTGTCCATGTGATAGATACCATGAACTTCCGGCTGAGCGTCACGTTCTGGTAGATGGACCAGCTCTACGCTCAACGGCGATGATCACTTATGCAAACTGGCTGTTGGCTCATCACAATTCATCCTACGTCACGAAAACGTTGTGGCCAATCATTAAACTTGATCTTGACTATGTTGCGACGTGGTGGAATCAGACCACGTAAGTATTCCCTCGATGACACTCCTTGTACGATTACAATATAATTCTGCAGTTTTGATCTCTGGGAGGAAGTACGCTCGTCTTCCTTCTTCACAACCGCCGTTCAACACAGGTCTCTTCGCGAGGGCGTGAAGCTAGCTGCACGAATCGGCGATTTCGAGTCCGCTATACTATACAGGACTCAGGCTGACAATCTCCTGTGTTTCCTCCAGGTAGTCGAGATATCTTCTATGTTTTGATGGGGATGAACTCACTGTATATTTAGTCCTATTGGAATCCGTCAGGAGGTTACATAACGGCCAACACGGGAGGAGGCATCCTAGGCAGGTCTGGGAAGGACTCAAACACAGTCCTTGCATCTATCCACACATGGGATATCGCAGCAGGATGCGATGCGAAAACTTTCCAGCCGTGCTCGGACAAGGCACTGTCCAATCTCAAAGTTTACGTCGACTCGTTTCGCTCAATTTACCCTATCAACAAGGGCATTAACGCCACGTCCCCTGTCGCTGTCGGACGTTATCCGGAAGACAAATACAGTGGCGGAAGCGAAGTTGGCGGAAACGTATTTTTCCCACTGTTTGCTCCACGTAATGTGTCAGCTGATGCTCCACTGTAGCCCTGGTACCTGTCGACCTTCGCCGTCTCAGAGCAATTATATGACGCCCTCCTCACGTGGGAGTCTCACAAATCTATCAACGTGACAGACATCTCGCGTGGCTTTTTCTCTCAATTTATACCCGACATTAAACCCGGCACCTACTCCTCGCATAGCGTTAAATACAAGAAACTCACACGCGCTATCAAGGCTTTCGCGGACGGCTTCGTCGTGATCGCTGCCGACTATACTCCTTCAGGTGGTGGGCTGTCAGAACAGTATGACAAAACCACGGGCAAACCCCGGAGCGCGGCCGACCTTACGTGGAGCTACGCGTCCGTCCTGACGGCCAATGATTCGTATTCAGGCGTCAAGCCGGCAAGTTGGGGTGCAAAGGGTCTCGTTGTACCTCCAGTGTGCGTCCGGAACACTGGGCCGCAAGTTAACGCTACTTTCAACGTGCGTGCGACGACAACTTTCGGAGGTAGGTGTATGCACTGGCGTACCAGGCTGGATAACGACAAGCTAATGATGTGTCGTCATCCAGAGAATATCTTCCTTGCTGGATCCGTTGATGCGCTCAAAGATTGGTTGCCGCAAGACGCGATAAGGATGAATCCTGCGAAGTATCCGATTTGGAGCGGTATGTCTCACAGATCAAATGTTTATATGTGCCTTTGTTGACCTGACGCGAATGAAACAGTCAACCTGATGATCCCAGGGGACACATATATCGAATACAAGTACATCCGCAAGTTCTTCGATATAGTGAAGTGGGAGTCGGATCCGAATCGCATGTTGACTACTGGGAATGGGAGCGTCGTCACAAATGACAGCTGGCGCTAACGTGTGGAGGGAGACTTTGCTTTGAGTCTTTTTTGTACGATAATGTTAAAACACGATGGACGTCGATGGACCCTCGTTTTTGTTGTGTATAGTCTGTGCCTTGGAGAGTACTGTAGTACCGTAACAAAGGTTTTTGGTCACGGAAAACAAACGGCGCCACCTCAGGCCTCAAGGCCCCTCGTCAGGTTCATGGCTCCCTTAAGAATAGCACTAAACCTTCTTTGATCACACGGGCGCTTTCCAAGCCGTACAGTGCCTTACTGCGCATTCTATGATTCTACAGATCTAGAGCGGCGGCGATCATTCCTCAAGTTGTACACACACATACGCCCTCCTGTCCCCGACTCATATTCTCCAGGAGGAAAGCATGCCCGATGTTCTGCCGAAGACGAAACAGTGACGAACCCTCTGCGAAGGTTGCTCCTAAACGACAGTCGACCACGTTCAGCAGCGCATTCTCGAGAGACCATGGGTATAGGGAATGAATAATGAATACTCACCGTTTTCGGTCCCACTGCGGTTACAGATCACCACGATCGTCTCTGAATCCTCTGACATATTTTTGGGCTCAGCGTCCTCCCCATTCGCCGCGGCGACCCATCTAATATGCCCATTCTATACCAAAGTGGCCTCAGCATGGTGGTCCAGTAATTCATCGTCGAGATATCATCTTCCATGTCCTTTTCTTCCTCAGAATCGAGCCAGGCATTCAACAATATGAGTAGGCTGCTTCCCGTCTTTAGACAATGGTCAACGAGTTCGTAAGGTCCTCCGTCGAGGGTCCATGATGGAGATTCGGGATTGAGATCCATGCAAATGCCGAGAGTGACCGTGTTCAATAAAGGCGGGAGATGAAAGGTTGCAAACCCAGGACCTCCGTTGATTCGACGGGTTCTCAGAAATCAGAAAGCTACCTAAAAGTAATTGGATTATTTAAAATCTCTTACTTGGTTTTGCCCACGGCTTGTCCATGCAAAAGAGATGGGATTTACGATGATGGCCGACGAGCGTGCCATCCACTTCATGTGGTTCCAAACGCTCAGGGATAACCAGCGGCGACGTGGCACCTCAACCTCTGCGCGATAGAGTCTGTGGATGTTCCGGGGATGGAAGGATCGTAGATGCATTCTCAAAAACGTAACCTACGAAAAAAAAAACCCGACAATCAACCAAAAACTCTGCGGAGGGGGGAGGGGAGGGCGGAGAATGGAAGGACATTTACATTCTAATTACTGTACCAGTGAAGATCATTTTAGGTGGGCACAATAGGTCCATAGAGCCAGGTACTGGGCTATATTTAAATAGAGAACAATCAATCAGGACATCGCGACGCGCACTGTATGGTGACGCCAAACGCGCTCTCCCAGCAGTCATTTGAGTGGTCATATAAAGGGTTGTGCGACACCTCGCGAGCCCTTTTAAATGGTGGTCAACCAATAGAATGTGTAATAATACCATACGAACGCCGTGTGCGCGTACTGTTACTGCTTCCTTTCCCCGATGAGTACACCGAACCGCGAGCGGCTCTACCGGGCCGTGGCCCGCAAGGCGCAAGGCGCATCGACTTGTCACTGTCGTTTAAGCTGTCGTTCCGTACATATTCCCATGTTCGTTTTCGATATTCACTTGACGGGTCACTTAAAAGGCCCCACAATGTTCAACTTTTTGTCCCTGCGTACCTCGTCACTCTGCTGATCTACCATGTGGGGCCTCCGTCAGTTCGCGACCCAGCCTGAGTCGTATCACGATGCCTCTCAGTCCGCATCGCTCTCGAGCATTCTCGCATATGCCTCCGGGCTCACGGATGGTTTCCCTACCATGAACGCATATCCAAGTTGCACTTATGCTCGTTCAAATCCATCCCTTAAAATGCGTCTTCTCTGCCTTGTCAGCGTTATCGGACTTGTGGGAACCGCCATCTCTGAACCCGCCATCACCGCGGACTCGTACTTTGGTAAAGAATCACCCATTGCTAAGGCTGGTGTTCTTGCGAACATCGGTCCGGACGGGATTAAATGTCATGGTGCCAAGGTGCGTAGTACAACACTAGCGTCCTTCATCCACTCATCCACTTTCAGTCTGGCATCGTGATTGCCAGTCCAAGTCCCGCCTACTTGGCCACCTGGGTCCGCGACTCGTCACTTGTATTTAAGGTTATCGCGGATCAATTCTCCCGCGGATATGATATTCGCTGCGCGCCCAGATTGACCACTTTGTCGCCGCCGAAGCTGCAATACAGCAGGTGCCCAACCCCAGTGGGACAGTCAAAACTGGCGGGCTCGGAGAACCAAAGTTTAATATTGATGGTAGTGCGTTCACAGGTTCATTGGGTCGCCCTCAGCGAGGTTTGTCCATGTGATAGATACCATGAACTTCCGACTGAGCGTCACGTTCTGGTAGATGGACCAGCTCTACGCTCAACGGCGATGATCACTTATGCAAACTGGCTGATAGCTAATCACAACGCATCTTACGTTGTGAAAACGTTGTGGCCAATCATTAAACTTGATCTTGACTATGTTGCGACGTGGTGGAATCAGACCACGTAAGTATTCCCTCGATGACACTCCTTGTACGATTACAATATAACCCTGCAGTTATGATCTCTGGGGGGAAGTACGCTCGTCTTCCTTCTTCACAACCGCCGTTCAGCACAGGTCTCTTCGCGAGGGCGTGAAGCTAGCTTTACGATTCGGCGGTTTCGAGTCCGCTTTACTATACAGGACTCAGGCTGACAATCTCCTGTGTTTCCTCCAGGTAGTCGAGACATCTTCTATGTTTTGATGGGGATGAACTCACTGTATATTTAGTCCTATTGGAATCCGTCAGGAGGTTACATAACGGCCAACACGGGAGGAGGCAGGTCTGGGAAGGACTCAAACACTATCCTTGCATCCATCCACACATGGGATATCGAAGCAGGATGCGATGCGAAAACTTTCCAGCCGTGCTCAGACAAGGCACTGTCCAATCTCAAAGTTTACGTCGACTCGTTTCGCTCAATTTACCCTATCAACAAGGGCATTAACGCCACGTTCCCTGTCGCTGTCGGACGTTATCCGGAAGATGAATACCTTGACGGAAACGTATTCTTCCCACTGTTTCCTCCATGTAATGTGTCAGCTGATGCTCCATGTAGCCCTGGTACCTGTCGACCTTCGCCGTTTCAGAGCAATTATATGACGCCCTCCTCACGTGGAATTATCTCCAGGTTATCGACGTGACAGACATCTCGCGTGGCTTTTTCTCTCAATTTATACCCGACATTAAACCCGGCACCTACTCCTCGAATAGCGTTCAATACTTGAAACTCATGCGCGCTATCAAGGCTTTCGCGGACGGCTTCGTCGTGATCGCTGCCGACTATACTCCTTCAGGTGGTGGGCTGTCAGAACAGTATGACAAAACCACGGGCAAACCCCTGGGCGCGGCCGACCTTACGTGGAGCTACGCGTCCGTCATGACGGCCAATGATTCGTATTCAGGCGTCAAGCCGGCAAGTTGGGGTGCAAAGGGTCTCGTTGTACCTCCAGTGTGCGTCCGGAACACTGGGCCGCAAGTTAACGCTACTTTCAACGTGCATGCGATGACAACTTTCAGAGGTACGTGTATGCACTGGCGTACCAGGCTGGATAACGACAAATTAACGATGTGTCGTCATCCAGAGGGTATCTACCTCGCTGGATCCGTTGATGCGCTCAAAGATTGGTCGCCGCAAGACGCGATAAGCATGAATCATACGAATTTTCAGACTTGGAGCGGTATGTCTCACAAATCAAATGTTTATATGTGCCTTTGTTGACCTGACGCGAATGAAACAGTCAACGTGACTCTCCCAGGGGACACATATATCGAATACAAGTACCTCCGCAAGTTCTTTGGTAGAGTGACGTGGGAGTCGGGTCCGAATCGCGTGTTGATTACTGGGAGTGGGAAAGTCGTCACAAATGACACCTGGCGCTAACGTGTGGAGGGAGACTTTGCTTTGAGTCTTTTTTGTACGATAATGTTAAACACGATGGACGTAGATGGACCCCCGTTTTTGTTGTGTATAGTCTGGAGAGTACTGTAGTACCGTAACAAAAGTTTTTGGTCACGGAAAACAAACGGCGCCACCTCAGGCCTCAAGGCCCCTCGTCAGGTTCATCTCTCCCTTAAGAATAGCACTAAACCTTCTTTGATCACACGGGGCGTTTTTCAAGCCGTACAGTGCCTTACTGCGCATTCTATGATTCTACAGATCTAGAGCGGCGGCGATCATTCCAAAATAACCTCAAGTTGTCCACACACATACGCCCTCCTGTCCCCGACTCATATTCTCCAGGAGGAAAGCATGCCCGGTGTTCTGCCGAAGACGAAACAGTGACGAACTCCCTGCGAAGGTTGCTCCTAAACGACAGTCGACCACGTTCAGCAGCGCATTCTCGAGAGAACATGGGTATAGGGAATGAATACTCACCGTTTTCGGTCCCACTGCGGTTACAGATCACCACGATCGTCTCTGATATATTTTGGGGCTCAGGATCCTCCCATTCGATCCATTATTCCCCATTCTATACCAAAGTGGCCTCAGCAGGGTGGCCCAGTAATTCATCGTCGAGATATCCTCTTCCATATCCTTTTCTTCTCAGAATCGAGCCAGGCGTTCAACAATATGAGTAGGCCGCTTCCCGTCCTCAGACAATGATCAGCGAGTTCGTACGGTCCTCCGTCGAGGGTCCATGATGTAGATTGGGGATTGAGATCCATGCAAATGCCGAGAGTGACGGTGTTCAATGGTGGGGGGAGATGAAAGGTTGCAAACCCAGGACCTCCGTTGATTCGATGGATTCTCAGAAATCAGAAAGCCACCTGAAATTAATTGGATTATTTAAAATCTCTTACCTGGTTTTGCCCATGGCTTGTCCATGCGAAAGAGATGGGATTTGCGATGATGGCCAACGAGCGTGCCATCCGGTCCATATACGACAGCGCTATTGGCGCCGACGACATCCGCAACGCTCCCGTCTTCCAACGTACGCGTTCCCACTTCATGCGGTTCCAAACGCTCAGGATAACCAGCGGCGACGTGGCACCTCAACCTCTGCGCGATAGACGCGCAAAACTGGGATGTGACACCCGTCTGTGGATGTTCCAGGAACGGAAGGATCGCAGATGCGTTCTCAAATACATAACCTGCGAAAAAAAAAACCCCCCGATAATCAACCAAAAACTCTTTTTCTTGGACTCAGGAGCTCAGAGGTGAGCGCGGAGGGAGGGGGAAAATGGAGAATGGAAGGACAATTATATTGTGATTACCAGTGAAGATCATTTCAGGTAGGCACAATAGGTCGATGGAGCCAGGTATTAGGCTATTTTTTTAAATAATAGATGGAGAGAACAATCGATCAGTACATCGCGACGCGCACTGTATGGCGACGCCAAAACACGCACCTTTCACAAAAATTTCTCGCCTTTTCGATATTCTGCTGAACATGGCCTATCTGCCCCGTATAAACGAGATCAACTACTTTGTTGGCATGGCATCAAGCCAAGAGTCAAGACTCGGACCTTGGGAGCGAACTGAACAACAGCAATGCGTAGGGATAGGCGCGGCACACGCAGAGCGCCGCTGTACGGCATTGCAGCCCTCCGTTTCAGGAGAATGGGGCGGAAGGAACGGGACCAAGGTGAGGCTATAGCGAGCGATGATGGTGGTACAGAAGTGGTACTGTAGATAGTATCGATAAGGATATATTATGTAATCAGTATCAATTGCCATTCGATCACTCGATCGGTGGCTTCAAGTTCCTGATCGAAAAACGAAATCGAACAGACAAGTCAATAATTGTTCATTGCATCTCTGACAGCATATCAAAACAAACAATCAAAGACTACCGAGGTGCTGATTTTCTTCAATTATCGTACAAGATTTCAAGCACAGAAGGCGATGCCTCCATTCCATTCCATCAATTACATTGTTCTCCGAATACTCTCAGGCCTGGGCCTGGCGAGCACCTCCCGGCTGACCATAAGTGATGTGGTGATGATACTGTGCGTCTCCGGGAATTGGGAAGATAGAGCCGGGAGCGCGAGTCAAAGGAGTCGATACGACGGTGACCTCCAAAGACGGGAGTCTCGATATATCAACTCCAGACCGATCAGCCTAAAATATCGTCGAAAAGGCGTAAGGGATGGCGAGATCAACGACAGAACACAAAAGAACAACTCGTACCGCCTGGACGCGCCAATGCAGGTTCTGCTGCAGATAGGGAATGACCACGCTGGGGTCAAACGAAGAAAGACCAGACCGCTCGGCGATGGCCGAGTTGAGGTGTACGAAACCCTCAACCACGAGATCTGCCTGCTCGCGGCAGTTGTCACATTGACTCGCTGCACTGTTCACGAATGCGTGATGTGATCCGACGAACGTCGGGGCAGTACGCCACTGGGAGGGATCATTTGGGACCTCCCCTAGGAAGATCAGCACAGCAAAGCTTCCGTTAAGCTCATATTTCTTGAAGTGAATGCGGACGGTCCAGTCACGGAGAACGTTCGGACCATCCTTCCCATATTCTGGCTTCTGAGCCGTGTGCGGGTTACCTCCTCGGCTGTGGAATGGATGAACGATGTCTGCAGCAGCAGCCTTGACAGAAGACACGGCCTCGGTGATCGATGATCCACTGTGACCCTGCGCCGGTGCTTGAGCACCACCCGGAGCGGATTGAGCAAATAGACTGATCGGAGCTCCACTTTGCAAGAAGGAGAATACTCCGCCGCCACCGCCATACTGCTGGTTGATGTAATTCCCGATTGCATTCCTGACGGCATCCTGATCGCCCAAGTCAAGACCATTGAATTCAGGGTACGAGTAATTGAGTTTTCCGGTCGCCGTAGTTTGCGATGAAGCCCAGTACGTCGTCTGCGTCTCCCAGAAGGGCGTGAGGGCTGGAATCTCCGTGAATACAAAATACGATGTACGAGGATCGATCATTTAACATACCTGTTCTGGCGCCGACAGAAGCATTCCCAGTGATAGTGAAGGTTCCCCCTTCAGCTGGGCCCTGCGAAGTCCACACTCCGGGATTAACTGCGGCCCAAAGTGAGAGCATACGGTCAACGTTGCAGTGATGCAGGAAGAAAATCGGATCGAATCCTGAAGGTAGATCACGTCAGCCATTACCTAATAACCAGGGACGCAAGACGCAAAACGCAAAACGCACCAGCAACCGAGGGGTCACCCATTTGACCGCCGATCGTACCATGAATCCCATCATGTATGGCTTCCAACGAGTTACTAGAGCTACCACCATCGCCCGGCGTGTGGTTACTGAAAGCAGGCCAACTATTCACACGCGACAAAAGATTGTAGGTATTTTGGGTGATGTTACTTTGAGCCGACGACAGGTCACTTTGATTGAGTAAAATGATTGAGAGAGGCTTGGATTAGGAAAAGTAAAAGCCACACTTTGTTAGGGCCTCGACGTCAGTGGTTGCGTCTGGGCTGTTGAAGTCATCTGGATGTCTAATTGTTGTCTGCCAATACTGGTAGGGAGCTGGGAAAGAGGGGTCGATAGGGTGGAAGGGGTACTGGTACAGGGGGTTCGGCACACTGGTCGTGTTACCGTCAGGCGTGGTGATGTTGACGTTCTGATAAGAGATGACCTCGGGAGGCGGGACGCTATTCGTAGCCCAATCCCAGTAAGGGGCTCTGAGGTTCTGTGCTGCACTTGACCACGTCTGTTGATCCTGGTATTGTGTAGCAATATCAAGGGCGTGTTTCTGCATCACTTGCTGTATAATTCGATCAAATATTAAGGTGGCGTAAGTAGGACCTCATAATCCGGTACGAACCTCGTACAGAGCCACATAGGGCCTGTGCCAAGTCGGGAAAAGCACATTTCCGTGAGTGCAATATCCACCCCATTGGGATCCTTGAACGGGGCTGGTGCCACCGGAACCCTCCCATTGCACGTAAGGGAGACCGTGTATTCCGCCAATGCCAAAATGAGAAAGTGGATCGCCTTGAGAGTCATTAAACATTGCAGCTGTTTGGGAGTTAATGAACCAGTGGGGTGGTTAGTGGACTTGAAAGCGACTTACTGAGAGCTTGGATGTATAAGGAGAACTGAACCGTGTCCTTGACGAAATCATTGATCTCGCGGCGGTTTGGGGCGGCGGCACCTTGGGTTTGTCCGCCCTGTGCACCACTGATGAGGTAGTGAGACATGTTGAACGTGTACTTCTGGAGTGGTGTAAGGAGCTGGGATGGAGACTTTCAGAACAGGAATGAGACGCTATTTATACCTCAAAGGGCTGTCGCAGAAGGCCTCATCTCTGTAGCTCCGCGGCCTCCGCCTACGGCAACGCAAAAGACCGGGACCGGATACCTTTACTTGTAGAACGGTGAGCGCATCATTGATATTTCGTTAAAACGGATATGCGTCCTTTGTGCTTGAATACCCCGTTCTTTCATATATGGAGTTATTGCCTCATCTCGGATGGGCGCTTACTTTTATGGAATCGATCTAGCCAATGGTCAGTCCTTTCATGGTAGCCAGCGGTGATGTTCTCCTACCTGTCAAGGCCGCCCGTAATTTTGAGGGGTACAATGAGGTGTCATGAGACCAGGAAGTACTCCATTACAGTCGTTCTTTGCGCCCGGCGGCGCAATGATTCCTGACAATAATAGAATGTTCTGAAAAAATGACGGGAGAACATATATGATGAGAAGAGTTCCTTGCTTACAATGGTGACCATAAGCTACGCCAAAATTGAATCCGAAGTCCAGATGCATCGCATCGGAAGCATTATGACAAGAAAGTGCTCACTATTTGAAATTATTTTCCTGACATTAACATGATGCGTTTAGAGCAGGGATGAGGTCACTGCGGAGCGAGCGTTGTGATGGACTCGCCGGGCTCGGGAAGCCGCAGTACGCGTGCCGTGACAGTGACGGGCCGTCTTGGGCCATTGGGCTGCGCCCCTCACCTCACTTCCTTGAACCTTGACCCTTTCAGCGATGGTCTCCATTCAATCGTCTGCGTGTCTGTCATCCACTGCAGGCACCTTGAACATGAGACCTATATGCGAACTAAGTCAGTACGGCCCGAACTAGGGTCCAAATTCATTATCCGAATCAGCACGATAGCGCAGGAACTGAGGTGGATGCTCCATATGTCGGGGCTTGTAAATTAAGCGACAGTCGGGTCGAGTCGCTGGTACATGTACTACAGTAGGCGTAGTAAAACCGAGTACAGTGAAGGTGTACGAAAATTACAGCACAGGGCTTGCCACAGGGGGCGCCGCCGCCGCGTACATCACGGTGGTGCTACTAACCCACGGTCGCTTCACATATGAGGCGGGGTCTCATCTCATTTACACATTGGAGCGACCGTACAATTCATTCCGGGATTCATTCGATCGTGTCGGGTCATATTAGTTAGATGTCGAGCACCGTCTGACACGCATTACATTGAGGGTGATCATTGCAAGCAAGAAGACGGCCCCACCGACTCCGAAGTGACCGAACAAGGGTGACTCCAAGGAGACATAACTTACTGGATGGGGCAAATGACATGGATGGATGATATAATGCACGGATCAATCTAGGCTAGGCGGATGAGCCCAAGGATTTCACACTGATATGACTTGAACTCGCGACGCGGTATCTGGACGCGTAAACGAGGCCAATTGGCAGTACTGGAAATAGCATAACCGGTGCGGATTGAATATTTTATGCCCGTTGTCTTAAATGGGACCGCACGACGTTGGACATTGCGAGATGCGAGAGGTGGGACGTAGCAATTGAATGGAAACATATGAGAGGACCTTCAATTGCTCGGTTGCCAATCTTCCGATGACTAGAGGGAGATTGTGCTTCCGCATCGCGGGGTTCACTATCCCGGAGCCCACAAGTGATCATGGCCTCGATCAATAATATCGAGTTTAAAGGAGAGGCGGTGAGGGGAACCCATTCAAATTTTGGGCAAACAGCGACTGAGTGACGCGGCGCGCGCTCACTCGATGGTACAGTACACATCGACGACAACACTCTCTGCCATCAGGGCCTTCTAACCAACTCCAGTCTCAGATCCACTCTACTACACCCCTGCAGCACAAACAGCCATTCATCAACCCCGATCGTTTGTCGCATCCCGCTTTTATTTACAAGTCACTCACATCTGTAATGGTCATCAGGACACGTCTGTTTTCATGACTCGCGCTGTTCAATTGGGAAGGGCTGTGCCACCCCAACAACCAATTTGCTTGTTATGCCCGAAGTTCCCAGCTCTTATAACTTTCAACTTTCCTAGGTAGGAGTGTTGAATGTTATGAGACCTGCCACCCGGATCGCATCAAGAAATTCCCGTAGAGACTACTACGAGTCGAAAAAGAGCCAAAACACCGACTCTGTGTCGTGAATCCGTGTTTTGGCTCTTTCTCCACTCGCTTGTAGGTGTGCAACCGGAAAATGAACAATAGGAACCGATCGACGCTAGTATCTGGGCAATTTTTACGGGACCGGTCTTGGGTCGTATTTGTTTGTTTGTTGGGAAGTAGCTTGGATGGTGCCACTCATTCGGTCTACTATCGACCCCTCTGGCCTCTGCTCAACAAGCTTGTCGACAGACATTGGGTCGAATCATCCAAGCCGCGAAACGATCCAGGATGTATGAATGAAGCCTTCCAGTGTTCATCCTCGAGCATCGTAATGAAAAAAAAATTCATGCACTGCCGAGTTGGGAGCCAGCCTCATCCTCCTGAACTGATATCGGGATTCCCAAATCTGTCAAGTGACATCGCTCAATTAGTCGGGCTCAGGGCTACATGTCCTTTATCGCGACGGCATCGTGGTGCACTCGCGTTGAAGGGCTTGCCATTCATCCGTTCCGGCCGGTGTGCGACGCCATTACATGCAAGCTTACAAATTCAATCGAGGACACACGGACGTGGTCATCCTCCAGCCTTATTCGTGGCCATACTACTCTGGCAGCTATACATTCATTCTCGAGAGTCCTTCAAGATCAAAATACGGACGAAACAAACATATCGAATTTCAAGTTCTCCACCTATCCCACATCGTAGAGGTTCAACACGTGGACTTCCCTCTCCGAAACACAAGAAACAACGCAGTACCAAATTTCTTACTTACCTATCCTACATTGTAAACGGTTTCAAACACAGGACAACAATTCCTTTCGATCACATTGTTCTTCAAACATTTCAGACCAACGCTTGGCGCGAACCTCCCGGGCGGCCGTGAGTAACTTGGTGGTGGTGCTCCGGGTCTCCAACAGTCGGGAAGTGAGCATCGGGTTCCTGAGTCAGAGTGTTCGACACAGCGACGACCTCCAGAGAAGCGAGTTTCTCAATCGGGACCGGAGTTCGATCAACCTAAGACAATGGGAGAGATGTTAGGAATTTTCAAAACCGGCGAGCTAGGTAGAAAGACGAGCGTACCGACTGGACACGCCAATGCAAGTTATTCTTCAAATAAGGCGTGACGACGCTGGGCTCGTATGACGAAAGACCCGAGTACTTCGCGATAGCCTCGTTGAGGTGAACGAAACCCTCGACGACGAGCTCTTCCTGTTCGCGGCAATTCGCGCACTGATCCGTGGCGCTGTTCACGAACGCGCAATGTGCGCCGACGAACGAGGGACAGGTTCGCCAGTGCTCTTCGTCGGCTGGGACCTCGCCTAGGAAGATCAAAATTGCGTAGCCCTGGCCGAGCTCGAACTTCTGTGAGTGGATACGGGCGGCCCAATCGTATATAACGTTGGGAGCGCCAAGTGCTGGAGGAGCACCATGTGTCGGAGGGCCGCCACGTGATGGAGGGACACTCTGGACACTCTGGATTCCCACGGCCTGGGCACCTTCTGCCGCGGGTGGCTGGGCGAGAAGGCTTACCGCAGCGGATGGCAAGACTCGCCCACCGCCATATTGGCGGTTGATGTAAATCGAAATCGCGGTAGCAACAGCTTGCGTATTGCCCATGTCAAGACCGTTGAATTCTGGGTACGTGTAGTGCAGGCTGGAGGTCTGCACGGTCTCTGAAGAAGCCCAGTACCCTGTCTGCGAGTTCCAGAAAGGTGTGAGGCCTGGAATAAATTGTGAGTATCGGAACGTATGGCACGAAATCGATTTGACCTACTAGTCTTGTTGTCTATTGGGGTATTTGCGGCGATGGTCCAAGATCCCCCCTGTAAGGCCGGACCTTGCGTAACCCATACTCCTGGGTGGACCGCCGACCAAAGGGAGAGCATGCGATCAACGTTGCAATGATGAAGGAAGAAAAGAGGATCAAGTCCTGGAAAAACTCAGGTCAGATATTATCCAGACGCTCCTCAAAACCAATCATTTACCAGCATATTCGGGATAGCCCATGTGACCACCGATGGTGCCATGAATCTCATCATGTATGGCTTCCAAAGAGTTACTAGAGCTACCACCGTCGCCCGCAGAGTGGTTGCTAAAAGCGGGCCAAGTACGGACACGTGATAGAAGGTTATAGATACTTTGGGTAAGATCCCTCTGTATAGCCTTCAGATCACTGATGAAAGCGAATGAGAGAAGCTCGTTTCGGGAAAAGAAATCTCATACCTGGTAAGGCGTTGGACGTTAGTCACGTTGGGAGCGCTGGGAGAGGGATCCCTGATCGTCGTCTTATAAGTGTTCCAAGGAGATGGGAAAGACGGGTCGACGGGGTTGAAATTGTACTGGTACAAGGGGTTCGGCACACTTGACGTCTTACCGTCAGGCGTGATAATATTGACGGTCTGCAGTGCGATGACCTCAGGAGGCGGGACACTATTGGTAGCCCAGTCCCAGTAGGGCGCTCGGAGGTTCTGGGCTACACTTATCCAATGCGATTGATTGTTACGATAGGTCCTGGCAATTTCAAGAGCATGCTGCTGCAGCACTTGCTAATAGATTCGATCAATGATCAATATTATCGTATACGTAAGATCTTGTTAAACGACACTAACCTCATAAAGGGCCACATAAGGCCTGTGCCAAGTCGGGAAAAGCACGTTGCCGTGAGTGCAGTATCCGCTCCATCCTGATCCTTGGACGGGGCGGTTGCCACCGGCACCCTCCCACGACACGAAAGGCCTTCCGTGTATTCCGCCAATGCCAAAATGAGACAGCGGATTGTTCTGAGGTGTCGAAAACATGACTCCTGTGTGGAGGTCAATGGACTCGTTACAGGTCAGCATAACCTGGAAGGTGGCTTACTGAGAGCCTGGATGTATAGGGAGAACTGCTCTTTGTCCTTGATCAAGTCATGGATTTCGCGGCGGTTTGGGGCGACGGCACCTTGGGTTGCGCCACCCTGAGCACCCTTAACGATGGTATGAGACATGGTTGACTGTAACTTGTAACTGTAATCCAGAGGATGCAAATAGCTAGGATGGGGACCTTTGGGACAGAATTGAGGTGCTTTTATACCCGGAGTGATCGAAGCATATGAATAGTTATAAATAATAATGTCACGTCACCCTATTTACCCTCTTAATGATGGGCAAGGTGGGGATCTCCTTTGCCAGTGGACGGACAACCAATGTTCAAAGTTCACTTGGGGGGACTGTGCCCGGTTTGGATGGGCGCTTTCTCGTTCCGGCTAATCCTCAGTCCTTCCGTGACATTTGGCCCTCGGGTCCCGTTCCAGCGGAAATTGCCTCATACGATTGGCGTTCGCCATCGTGTCATGCAAAAGCATATGATCTGGAACCTGTTCATCAGTGGCGTCCAGCGCTCAGCCTTCATACCAACGTCAAGTCTAACGAAACCATATTCAGTTGCGCATGATAGTATTCTTGACAACAGAAGGCCCATCTATGATAGATGGTATGCCACTATTCATAAACCCGTGAATGGTTGTACTTTGTCAAAGTTCGGGCGGTGATGGAGTCATACGATAAGGCTTCTTTGTATGTATGTATTGGAGATCTTTGAATAGCCGGTTCTTAGATGGCGTTGGGGCCAAAAGAACGTAAGATGATGGCCTATCAGGTCTATATGCGGGGAAAAAACACGAACATCTTACCTTTAATTTAGTTGTCCAAGCTAATCAACGTGAAAGTGGCTTACGCCCATACCGAGTTTGGAAAATTCCTCTATTCGGTGTCAAACGCACAATTGGCTCTTGGTCGTTACGAGAACTAGGAGGTAGGTATCCACCGGTGATGGTGCGACGCATTGAGTCCTAATTCAGTTAGGTTCCATTGATAGCTACAGCGAGCGCGTGGCGCCGGTAAGTGGGTTACTGGAGGGAAGACATGGACCACTTCGTCCTCGGAAGTGGAGGGTAGCGAACAGTATCGACACATGATCATGGCATCCATGATCGGGGCGTAAAGTGGCCTGCATTTTTATTTTTCGGAATGCACAGCTCCGGTTCGGAAAGCAGAAATCCCCGACGATCCTCACGCGTGATCAATACCGAGGCGGTAGTTCAAGTTGCCACTGGCACTGGCCATGGTCTAGACGTTTCGAGGATTCCAGAACATGTAATAGATGATGGACCAGTACAGCATGACCATAATACCGACAAAGCTAGGATTTGGAATGCCAAGGCAAGGAATGCGGCGTCGATGACTCGGATGATGGAGGAGGCTGCGGAATCAGAATGTCACGCCTGTCACAACTTATGTATGACGTAATCTTGCTACTTGTCATCCACAGTTACCCCCATTCCCAG
Organism: Russula aff. rugulosa BPL654; assembly: GCA_022496225.1. NCBI lineage: Eukaryota > Fungi > Basidiomycota > Agaricomycetes > Russulales > Russulaceae > Russula > Russula aff. rugulosa BPL654. Next base: position 6,803 of record WTXE01000041.1, on the reverse strand, counting down.
CTCAACAATGTCTGTATTCGATAAATTGAGGAAAGGCGCGAGCAAGGCCGGGATCCAAGCCACCGCTTTCCTAAAGGAAGGTTCAAGCAGAGTGCAGTCATCATCTCAGTCATTCGCACAAGGGTTCAGCTTGCCTGGGGAAGCTGAGAAAGCTGCAAAGATCCTCGCCACCTTTCTCGGTTTGTCCCCCACTCGCTCGAATGCACCCTGAAACGCCCTACTGAAATCTTTTCCAAAGCTGATCCTGACCACCCTGAATCCGCTCTCAATTCCATTCCCAAGGTCGTTCTGCAACGTGCACGAGGTATCCCTACTTTTTCACCTTCCTTCTGCACCTTCTTATCCTTCTGATATCCCCATCTCACCCCAATTACTCCTCATTCACACCATAAGGCCTCGCCGTCTTCCAGGTCCTCAAGGCCGGCTTTGTTTTCTCCGGGAAAGCAGGTTCTGGCCTTGTCATTTCACGCTTACCCGATGGTTCGTGGTCTGCCCCATCCTGCATTGCGACAGGTGGTGTCGGTTGGGGTCTGCAAATCGGCGCGGACATCACAGATTTTGTGATCGTCCTCAACAGCGAAGATGCGGTTCGTGCGTTCTCCCTCGGCGGAAACGTCACGATTGGTGGCAACATCAGCGCTACTGCCGGTCCCATCGGAACTGGAGGGAGCGTCCAAGCGACTCTCGCACATCCTGCACCGATGTTCTCATACTCCAAGTCTAAGGGTGCGTCGTTGATAATTTAACCTTATCACCCATCACTTTAAGACTCGGGTTGGTAGGCTTGTTTGCTGGGCTGTCGCTTGAGGGTACAGCCCTGATTGAAAGGAAGGATGCCAACAAGGACTTTTACGGCTCGGCGATACCCGCTCGTGACATTCTTGGTGGACGCGTGCCGCCACCAGAGGTCGCATCAAGATTATATGAGATCATTGAAGCAGCGGAGGGTCTTGATGAGACCGGGCTACCAGACGAGTCATATGTCCCCTCTATATCAGGCGAGCATATCGAGGTCCATCCTGGGAATCACACTGTCTTTGATGCAGGGGGGAACTAGGGTCGGAGCAGGTTTCTAAGACTACTGTACTGACTGTTCTACTAGTATTGATTGTTTCTGCCACATCTTTGGTGGTGTACGCTCAGCCCAAGAGGCAACGGTACGTAATATGTCGTAGCTCCATGTCGTCAAGCACAGCACAATCCTTATTCGGTGGAATCAATGATTCCCCTTCAGGCATCTCCTTATATGATAGTGTTATTATTACGCATGAGTGATCAATGATTGCTAGCAGTCACCTAAAGGTACTTATCCCAGAACCCGGTAGTCCCGTTTGTCGCCTGCGCTTCAATGCCCAGTAACTTCATAATGAGGTTGTAGATTTCGACGTTTTGGAAGCCGTTCATCACATAGGCCGAACTCGAGGTTGAGTGCCAGCCTTTGTCGGCATACAAGGGCCAACGCGGAAGATATGACAACATCTTCCTGCCGTGGTGCATAGTCTTCGCATCGGTAGAGAAAGGGCCGTGTGCCACAAACATGGCGCGCATACTAGGTTCATTATTGTCATACCCGTGGTTCTGGAAAAAATCACATAAACTGTCAGGACATGCCCACGGCATAAAGTGGCCTACATACTCCTTTCGATAAACCTACATCTCCTTCTTTGCGCGTCGTTAACACATAGCCCAGGTTCGGAACGACATAGATTGGCGCAATTCGGGCGTTGTGCGCAAAGTGATACCTTTCAGGCATTGTCTCCGGTGTGTACACGTTGAATTTCTCGCTGTTGTCGGCAGCTGCCGTCAACAAAACGTCAAGGTAATAAGAAGTGTTGGCCGAAGGCTTGAAGTGAAGTCCCATGGAAGGCCAGCCTAAATTCCCCGCTTGAGTTCGATAAGAAACCACCCGGAGTGAAAAGCGTCTAACCGTCCTCGTGTTCAACAGCCTGCCAACCCTCCTCTCCCAGTATATCGTCGATATACAGAAGTTCTGGATGTCCGGTATCCGTCATTCCGTGGTCACTCACAAAGACAACATCCACTATGTCGGTTAGATTGCGGGTCACCAGAGAGCTGTGCAGGTCTCTCGCGAACGCATCAACGTATTTCAGCGTCTCCTATTACAGGAATGAGTAGTGGTCAAGAAGCGGATGTACGGATCGAAATACATTGACTCTCTGAGAATTCGGTCCTGTTGCATGGCCTGCCTGATCCAGAGAAGGTTCATAGGCTAGAATAAAGCTTAGGAATTTAGCAAGCGCCCAGGTCTCCGAGGACATACCAAGGATAAGCTGAGGACGTTCGCTTAATGGTAGATCGATCCATTCCAATATTTGGGAAAGCTTGATATCCAACGAAATTTTATCCTACACAAGGTCATTGAAAACATCTGGAGCAGAAATGAGCGTACATACCGCGAAAGGAACGTAATATGTAGACGAAGCTCCGGAAAGAGTTCGAGGAGGTCCCGGCCTAACAATACTCATGGGACAACGAAACAAAAACAAAGTCACACGATAAAACTTACCACATAAGGTTGGCAGTAATGAGTCCTGCTCCCTCAGCCGTTTCCCACATCTATCGCAGGCATGAGCAATTGCGAAAATGACACTGAGTATGGCGACTGCCGCACCGGTTCTCCTTTCCACCAATGAGCTTGCCAGCAAGACGAGGCATTGTTGTAATGGAACTCTGAGCCTGTCTCTGCATCCCAGAAATTCTGTACATCGGGTCAATCTGCTATTGAGTACAGCGCGCTTGTGACTCACATTCGCAACAATTCCGTGAGACTCGACATAAAGTCCCGTCCTGTTGAACAGTCGATGACTGGACAAGGCAGAAATATCATGGTAACACATACATAAGACTCCAGTGATTGCTAAGGAGCATAACTTTCAACGTCTCAAAGAGAAACTGTATAAGACATATTGCTCACGGAAAAGTCAATGTCTGTCGGTTACAGTCAGTAATGTCCCCCTATAGCGGGCGGAGGAACTCACGGGGAATACTGGCTTCATGAATTTTGCCCTTAGACCTTGCTTGCTTATGTCGAGTAAGTGGGGTGTTAAACCCCTGTCTAAATAGTCGGCCCTGCACATGATATTAGCTGCGAGTGGAAGAGCGGATATCAAAGAGGGCATCCCTTAGACCATCAATGGACACGAGTAAAACGGTGCGTTTGAAGTCATGTGTTCCGTTCGAACGGAGGGTATCGCCATTGAAATGTAAGGGTGTGACTGAGCTTGGAGGAGCAGAGAACCAATAGAGCAAACCAAAAATTAGGCAGAGAAGGCCAGCGGCGACAACCGCTATCCGGGCAAGTCCAAATGACAACAAATGACATAGCGATGACTGCTTAAGTTTCTCGGCTTCGCTAGCTGAAATGGTGTCGACACCGGATAGCAGGCCCTCGCGTTCTTCGGATGGATTGGAGAAGGAGATATGCTCCTGGGATGACGGGGAGACTTTGAGAGGACGAGCCATTATGTTGCGTTGCGTCGTGTCAACAGAACGGAAATGAGAACGTCTGTCCTGTCGCTGGCCTGGGCGCCACGCCACATGCGCGTGTGCCACACACGCCGATGATTGTAGTGGCATGTTTGTTTCATCACAGTAAACACGTAAAATGAAATTTGTCTACTAACTGTGGTTACCGAGCGTAGTTACCGAGTGTTTAAATTTATCAAGATCTTCAAGCGTGCCAAAAATAATTCGGACGGTTTTTCGATCGCATGAAGGTCAGTGTTTAACGTTTAGCCACTCTTCGCTTGTCGACGTTAGTGCCGGTAGTATTGTCTTACGATTAATTTACCCTGGGTATCTGGACAAGCATTGGCGGGCGTACATGACGGGTTTCAGTGCGGCTTTCCCAGCAGGCAAAAGCACTGTCCTCACACGATCCGCATGGTCGCCATTCTGAGCCTACGATCCACGTGTGGCACCAAAAGCGCATAGTCGCTCCATGGTCTTCGCACCTACAGTAATGGCCATTTTGGAATCTTCTATGGATAGGCCCTGCTCTTGCTATTCAGGCTAAAACTCCGTGGTTTCAAACTATGATCGCATGAATCCGTGCCCTCCTCACTACAGACTTTAAGTGCAAGAAAACAGGAAAAAAAAACATGCAGAGAATTGAATCTTTATAGGAGGACACAGTGCGAGAACACATAGAAGCGTGAAAACGCTCGAGATTGAGCGGGAAAAGAAGAATATTACTAAACAAAAACGTGAAGCTCGCGGAGGAGGGCAAACTTGCCCACGGTGAGGACGTATACTGTAATAGACGTGTCTCGCCCACAGTTGTGTGCAATCGAGGATTCGTTTGCGCAGCTCGGCAAGGAGCGCGGCGCGGGCCCGAAACGAGGCGACACGCGCTGTAAAGTTTTGGAGAAGCTCGTCGAGGCGATCGATAGGCTCAAGGGGAAGTTCAAGGCTCTCAAATTGCAGATGGCCAATCGGGAGGCGGAGAAGAAAGTCGACTGGCCTGCGTATAGTCCTGCAAAGGAGGTCGACAAGCCTAGTCGAGGGACCACCGTTTATACCCAGATACAGACCACAGTTATCTGTAATTGCTCATCCACTTAGAATTGGATTGTCCAGCAACGACCGCCTCCAGAGAGAAATAATGGCAGTGTGGTCAACAGGAAAAACTCGAGATGCTTCAGCTGTTATCACCTAGCCCCTCGATACGGCATCCTTTGTGGCGGAGGACGGAGGATGAAAGATACCCCTGATTAGCATGGCATCGACAGCGGCTTCTCCTTCAAGTCCCCATATATTGCGTACAACTTGAATATGTCAAGGACCTTTCGACATTTCATCAGCCTGAGCCTGGGATGTGTAACCAGCGATCTGGTAGGCGGCCACGATGGACAGATGGTATCGTAGTTGGTCAGGTCTGCTGGTTGGAACGGTGAGTCGTGCATCGCGTCTCAGTTGCGCGTAAAATTCCTAGCTTACAGCCGTACTATGGTGTGAACGGGTTCAAAAGAGGGAGGACAGGTTGCAATAAAGTGTTGAGGCCTAGGAGACCAGCCCCCAAATTACCTTCAACTGGTGTGATCTTGAAGTATTTGTTTTTCCAATTCTGCCCTAACGAGTTTCTGATCTCTCGGGAATTCGCGACGTTACTGTAGGTCATGGCGCGGGCGCGGGGGAATAGATTAACAATACGGGGGTACAACCGTACAACAGCATATCCTTGGCAGTTTACCACTGGCATGGGTGTGCCTGTTGATCGAGCGATGAATAGTCAGAAATAAAGCTAACAAGGATCATAACATTGTGTAGCAGACATCGGGTCAAGTGTGACAGACCAGCCAGACGACACGGCCTAAGCGATGTTTGAAAAGAATTGATCCACATTTGATTTTTTTTGGACACCCACCATACATAAAAAGGAACCTTACCCCTCGTTGTCGTCGATTGCTTAGTCTATTGTTGTGGATGGATGCTAAGTCCGCGAAAAAAAAAGGGGGGACGTGATTGTGGCACATTGACGACCCCAGTGACTTTTGTGGGTGGCACGCGTTGAACGAGATGAGAAAGGGAAGAGGGAATACCACAGCGAACCAGCACGCTAACAGTTCGGCCACAATCCACAATCCAAGCGACCAGGGTATAATTACTTGCATGTAACCCAGCCAGATGGATGTGTTCCGAGTCGACGAAAACCTCGTCTCTCGTCCGAAAGCAAACCAAGTGGGAGACATTTCAGCTTTCAGCACCAAAATCTCACTTCCTCCACTACGCCCTTCTTTCATCTCCTCGACCTTTGCAAATAAAACAACCTACACGCCTTACCTGTCATGACACACGGGTACAGTCTGCGATCAAACGCCAAGGGATGTCGGGGCACAGAGAACTGATGAAACCGACGACCAAGCCGAGGGTACAAGCAACAGCACCAGCACTAGTAGCACAGACGAGGAGCTAGACGGCGAGTCAGGTATCGTCGACCCGCGCCCCACAAATCCGGACACACCCAGGGCAGCGCACAATTCCCGAGCTCCCACTCAGAACTCGAAGCCTCAAACAATGGAGGAGGACGAGGACCAGCAACGACACTCACGCAGCATAGGCACCACACTCACGTCATCCTCTGTCGTAGAGGGCCGCCGACCTCGACCAGAAGAACCATGGGAAGAGATCCAAGCAGCTCGCAAGCGCGAAGACGCAAGACGCCTCGTCGAAGCAGTTCGCATACGGCGAACACAGGTCGTGTGTGGGTACGAAGAGGAGCTGCGCGCGTTGCGCGCGCGGATCGTGGCGCTGAGGAGTGAATGCGAGGTGCGAGTTGAGAGGACGAGGAAGAGGTGGGAGTGGGATTGGGAGATCGAGAGGGGCGAGGTGGCGGTTGTTGTTGATGAAGGTGTGTCGTCGTCGTCGTCGTCGTCGTTGATGATGGTGGGTTCGAACTCGAACTCGAACTGGGAGGACGCAGATGGCGAGATGGAGATGGCGGTCGACAACGCACCGACGGAGACGTCTTCATCACGTTGGTCTCGCTCCAAGAGCAACTTCCTACCGCCAGCACCAGCACCCCTTCGAAGAACCCAATATCAGAAGCAGCAGCCACGCATGGGCCGGCAGGGAACATTCCCATTGTCGGGTATGGGCATGGGCATGCCACTGATTTTGGTTCCTTCGCAACTGCAGGCAGCGACGACAGCGACGGAGAAGCACAACGATGACAACGACAACGAAAGGGGGCAATGGCCGGGAGAGGCTCACACTGGCACTAGTACCAGCAGACGGAGGAGATTTCCGACCCTGAACGATCATCCGAGTCAGGGTCGTAGTAG